>JBBPBX010018914.1:0-45052 GCA_038048925.1 Garcialebias charrua
TAATATATATATATCCAGCTAACAATTTTTTTTTAGCGGAGTCTCCTCTCTTAAAACACGAACACTCCACCCACGTGTAGAGAGCACCCCACCCACTTCCAGAGAACTGCCCACCCACTTCAAGGCGGCTCTGCGGCAAATGCGTAATGAACACGGGTGACCCAGAGCTGGCGCTGGGCCACCCAGGGACGAGCTGGACTGGGGAGGGCTGGCCAATGCGAAAACGGCTTTGGGCTCTGGCAGGCGGGTCGCCTGGCTTGGGCTGGCCTGCGCTCTGGTGTCCGACACTGGCCGGGGGGCCCTCGGCTCGCTGGTGGGTTGGGGGTTATTGGGCTGGGGGGTTGGGGGTTTGGAGGCAAGTCTGGTGGCCCATGGGAGGGGGCAGTGTGACGCAGCCTGGGCGTCTAGTGTGTTATATGTTCTGACAGTTGTTAGTATGAAGGGTGGGTGTAGTATTTATTCTGGGGTGGGAACTGGGTGGATGTCCTTGATGACGGTCTGAGACTATGCTTGGCCGGTTGGCTGGCCCTTTTCTATGGTGAGAGCACGCTCCCGGTGCTCCCTGGCTCTCTCGGTGGTTGGGCGGGCGCTCTTGCCGTGTCGTCCATGTGGGATTTTGTGTCCTCTTGGACGGCGGGCTGACTACGGTTTGTAGGGGTCTTGGCGGCCCTGGTGGGCTGATGGTCTTGCTGCTGGCGGCCCTCATGGCCCTGTTCCTCTCTGGTCTGAAGCTCAATGGGCCTGGCGGTCGGAGAGGTGTTTTGGCCTTGCTCCTTGGGTGGACCTTGGCGAACTGGGGGGGGTATGTAGGGTCAGCGGGGGAGTTGACTCGCTGCGGGAGCATTTGGTCCTGCAGTTATTTACTCCACATCCCTCACTGCGTACCTCCGACCTCTTCATTTCAAATTAATACATGTAGGGATTTTGAGGCTCGGGTGTGCTGCAACATTTTTACATCTCTGTTGTTCAGAACCACCTGGGACTCAATTTTATTATACACCTTAGACATTCACTCATAAACATCCTCATAAAATTCACATATAGGAATTTGGGGTGAGCACTATTGTTATAGATGGTGAGATGACACCACTCTTGCCTCCTGTGCTCACTCACAATTATGCATTTAGACAGTAAGGGCCTGGGTTAGAGTTGGGGTGGAGGGGAAACTGGCATTATGCCAACCTTTGCTCCTTCTCTTTCCCCTTTTTAAGTGCACTTTACAACAACACACGGGGGGGGGTGTGTCGGGGTCTAGTTTTTTATTTTTATTATATATCTTTTTTTATTTTATTTTATTTATTTAATTTAAAAAAATCTTACCCCTTGGTTCCTTGGTGGCTATTCTGGGGGTGGGGTCCGGTAAGGTGGCAGGCCGTCGGGTGTTGTCCTGGACTACGGGAGGGTTCGGGGCCTGAGGGTTCGTGGTGTGCGTGGTTGGCATTGCGCTCTTCCTGGGGCTGCTTGGGCTCGGTGTTCTGTCCTGTCTGCAGGACGTGGGTTGGGCCGAATCTTGGATGTCGGCTACTCTTCACCCCAGAATGAATGGGCCTACCTCCGGGGTTTGGGTGTAGTCTGCCCCATGTAGGGGGCAGGTACATGTCTTGGACCTGGGGGGTATAGAGTGTACATCGGGATTATGAATGGAACGTGTCGTTATTGTTTGTATTTGTGTGAGTGAGGATGAGGGTGGGTCTGAGTGAGTGTGTCTGTGTATGAATGTTTAATTGTCAGGCTGGGACTTAGGTTGCCCCCTCTCTGATACATCTGAGGCTACTTGCTGTCGTGCTCCTACCACGTGGCCCCCTGGCGGGGTATGCCCTTGCCTGCCGGCGCGCTTGGGGCCCTTGGCATCGGGGGTTGGGCACTTGGGCATATGTCGGCCCGACCTGGTGGCTGCCTGGTGGGGCTGGGGTCCTCTGGTCCTATCGGGTCTGGGCCTGAGGGGTGGGCGTCCCTGGTGCCTGGGCCTGGGGCTACGTCAGTGTGGCGGGCTCCGGTGGGGTCCTGTGAGTTTGTCGCTGTTGGCCCCTGGGGGTCATTGTGTGTGGTCGCTGGTATGGTCCTCCGGTTCTTCCCTATGGTCGGATCTGGGGGATGGGTGAGTGGTTTGCCCTGTTTGGGTGGCCCTGGGGGCTCTGAGCTCAGGGTCCTTCTTGGGGTCTTGGGCTCTGGTACCCCCATTTGTCTGCCTTGGGTCTTGGGGGGCGGATCTCTGATGCTTCACGGTCACTATTGAATGTTCTATTAGAGAAGCCTTATTCATTTATGCATGCTTACAACCACACACTAATAGATGCAGGGATAAATATTTAAAAAGTATGAATCCAAGACAAAATCAATTTTCAACCTGGTTCTAAACCGTCTTTAGCGTTTAGACTGAGGAAAACTGCATCTGTAATTGATGCACATTGACCATTTCTCTCCATCGTTCACACTGCAAAGTGAAAACTTACTAGTGGTGTATCAGTATCAGCCCGATACCCACATTTTTACAAATACAGTAGTCCCTCGCTACATCACGGTTTGTTTATCGCGGATTTGTTCTATCGCAGATTTGTTCTATTGTGGATTTGTTCTATTGCGGTTTTTCTAAATAAAATTGGACATGACACACAATTGGCTGACTAATGGATGGACCGCAGGATCAGCATGGAAGTTTTATTTAAAATAAAATATTTTAAATTATTTAGCATATTCTGTACCTTTGTGCAACCCACTGCAGGTTAAACTTCCTCCTGCAGCTGATCAACTGATCTCCGTGCAGAGCGGAGAAGTGGGCGTGGCCAAGAGTACTTGCAGGGGGCTGAGAGCAGCTGAGGCAGAGAGAGGAGATCATGACATTCTGTGCTCTTTTAGTCAAGTCAAGTCAGATTTATTTTAAACTGTTACCAAAGTGCTTAACAAAAACGATCACAGCATCAAATAAAAGTAACAAGATATAAGTACAGCATATGGAAGAAAAATACAAAACACCAAACATTTTAGAGCTTTTACTGTTTAGCAACATTGTTTAGAATATTGCAAGAGTGTGGGAAGAGTAAAATAAACTACTACTTGTACTACTATTCCTACTTAGCAGTTTTTCACTTATCGCAGGGCTTCAGGGTACAGATCCACTGCAATAATAGACAGACTACTGTACTCGTAAAATATGGACAATACCACGGTATCTACTGCCACGTCATTCTGCTTCTGCTGTGCTAGTGACCAAAGGTTAAAAAAAAGGTCTGTATTTTGGAGATACTTTAAGATAAACACGGATGATATGAAAAAAGTAGATTGTCTGCTGTGCTAAACTATCCAGGACAACAGCACTTTCAATGTGAGTAATTTGATTAAACACCTGAAGACAAAACACGAGGCGGAGTTCTAAGAGTTAGCTGCTGCTAGCAACACATCACAACCAACACAGCAGCAAGTTCTCCAGAAATGTGAAACAATGGCTCCAGACAATCCACGTGTGCTCATGATAACTGGAGCTCTTACCCAGTTCATTGCTCTTGACGACTAGCTGTTTTCAGTGGTGGACTGTTCTGGATTTTGTGGTCTTCTCAACATATTAGAGCCTCAGTAAGACATTCTCAGCTGCCACTACTGTACCTGTATATTGTTGAACAAAACTTTGCAGAAAATGTATGACTTGATACAAAACACATCAGCAGCCTGTTGCCGGACGTTTGTGCATTCAGTTACACTGTGGGTGTTTGGAGGAGCAGTGTACTGGTTTAACTGTGCAGTGGACAGTTGAAGAGCTGACTCCAGAGTGTTGCAGGCAGAGCAGCTCCGGGGTTCACACACCAGCAGCGCCAGCGCGTGCGTTTGATGAAATGCTTCAGACATGGAATATTCCCAAAAGGTCTGTTCAGGTTGTGCTCAGAGACAATGCTACATGTGCACGCACGCACCCACACACACACACACACACACACACACACACACACACACACACACACACTTCCTGGATGTATCACACAGTCTGAAATCTGACATGATGTAATATCGTATGATGTTTGACTCAAACAGCTCTTACTCTATTTGTCTACAAACAATGATCTTAGTTGAACTCTTTGACATGACTGGTGGCGGGTGATGCATTCAAGGATTGCCAGGCCTGTTAATTGCTCTAAGTTTGTAGTTGTGATAATTTGTTGCTGATTTTTATATGTAAGCTTCATTCTTGTTTATATTTTTTGCAGAATAAAGTGTACTTGGTGCCTAAAGTCCTGTTCAGCATGGAGTATGTTGAACCTAAAGTCCACTGCATCAGCACTCATGGACTGTTTTCTCCTGATAGGTAGTCCAAACACTTTGTTCTTGCTGACAGTATTACAACCATTTTACATTTGCTAATGGCATAAAGGGCTAGATGTTTCCCAAAGGTATGTACCATCCCTGATCTTTTTCCTCTGTGTTCTGCTTTAGTTCTTCCTGTGTTCCATCACGCTTCCAGACCCCGACAGACTCTCTGGTCCTGAAGGAGGGCCAGAGCTCATCCACGCAGGAGGAGCTCATCCAGGCACCTCCTGCAGCAGCTCCTCCTCAGTCTGTCCACCAAAGAGAGGAGCCCATCTGGCTAGGAGGAGTCAGACCTCCTTTTGGAGCAGACAGCAGTAACCACATGCACCTGGACTCTCTGCAGGTACAGGTCTTCCTGATGTTCATGGACAGGAGAGTCTTCCTCTCTGAAGTGCACCAAATGTCTTAAAACTGCATTTCAATAGTGCCAAGTCATTTTAAGCTCTCTGTTACCTTTCCTTTACCCAGAATGCTGCAGTTTACTCTGCTCGGGTCCAGTCAGTCGGGCGCTACGTCTTCATTCTCCATTATCACCAGCCTCTTCATGTCACGTATCCTGTGCAAGTCTACATCAACGGAGGACGGATCTGGCAGGGTTGGTTTTACAAAAGCCTCAGAAAGTGCACATACTCTGCATGGGTTATATTCTCTTTAAAAATACAGTGATTCTGACAGCTAAATGACAGCCGAAATTTGCAGGAGGAGCTGAAACTGAGTGATTGTAGCTAAAATCAGTAAACACTAACTGAAAACTAAAGGAAATTAAACACTAGCTAAAATTGGTAGAATAGTTGTTTCAAGCTAAAAGTTGCAACATGCTAGTTAAAACCAGCAGGATTAGTTAGCTAAACGCTAAAAATGGTACAAGACTTGCAAAACTCGTTGATCCTGCGGGCTGCTGGGGCTGTGAGGTCCGGTTTTTTCTGACGTTGGATTGGGTGTTCTGGGCCTCGGCTGCCATCGAAGGGCTGGTGAGACTCGCGACCAGGCCTCGGCCTTCGGTTGGCTAACCAACGAACCATTACCGCCAGGCCTTGAGTACAGTGAATAATGTCGAGTAAATCTAGACGGGGAAAACAAGAGTTTTTGGAGGAACAAAGTTCATAAGACATGGAGGAAATTAAAAAGTCATTAAACTTCATGAGTGCTGAACTAGCGAAGCTGACATCACAACAAGAACTACGGTACTCATTGGATTATTTGAACAAGTCAAACAACTTAAACTTCAAATAAGTGACAGGGATAAGAGAATAGTTGAACTTGAACAAAAGGTTGACAATCTGGAAAGAAATGCAAGACAAGACAACCTGGTGATAACTGGATTTGAAATTAAGCCTTGTCGTTTGCAAAAGTTGTTGCTGGTGCTACAACAACAGAGGATGCATCACAACAAGAGCTACGGTCTCTGGAGGAGCAGGTGGTGTCTTTTTTGTAGGACAAGGACATTAACATAGATCATGAAGATATTTCAATCTGTTACACCCTGCCCAGTAAATCTGGAAAATTCAAACCAGCAATAGTTGTCAGGTTCATTAGTAAGAAATTAAGAAATAATGTAATAATGCAAGCAAAAAACTTAAGGGAACAAAAGTTTACATAAATGAACATCCAACAAAAAGAATGGCAATATTGCACGTGAAGCAAGGTTATTTAAAAAAAATTAATAATAATAATAACATTGACATGGACAAGAAACGGATATATCTGGATCAAAGTACAGGAAGGATCCCAGGTTAAAATAATAAAAGAAATGAAGGATTTGGAAAGACTTAGATGATCTTAGGAGATGACAAATTACAAATTATTGAAATAACTTGCACACAAAAATCGACAAAATATTCAGTCTAATGAACAAATACATTGAAACATGACAATGTACCGAGACTCAGAATCTAAAATATATAATGTTGAAGATGTGATTGATACAAATTTCTTTCCAGTTATACAATATTATGATTATTATAATGAAAAGCAGTTTAATATCAGTTTGACAAGTGGAGGTCTCTCTATTATTCATTTCAATAGTAGAAGTATAAATGCAAATATATCTAAGATAACAGATTATTTAAAACAATTAAACATAACTTTTACTTTAATAGCACTGTCAGAGACATGGCTCAATGATGAAAACATAAATAATGCTCACATCGAGGGGTATGAATTATATCATATGAAGAGAAAAAATAAAAGAGGGGGTGGAGTCGCTCTATTTGCTAATAGTGGAATAAAATGCTAACTAATTAGTGAAATGTTGATAATTGTTGATAATATAATGGAAATTATAACAATAGAAATAATAAATAAAAATGATAAAAATATAATAAGTTGTGTATATCGACCACCAGGTTCAAATTAGGGGTTGAACGAGTACATAATTTTTAACCTCGACATTAACATAAAAAAAACTCGAACGACGCTCGAGTAGCCGATGACGTCACAGTGTCTTACGATGCAAAATAAATAAATAAATATAAATGCCTAAAAACGTCTTTACAAAAAGAAAAAAAAGACCAACAAAGCATTGGGAGCATTTATTATGCTCCTATCATTTATCATACTGCACATAAGTCACAGGAAAAACAAAACTATTAGTTATATTAATAATATTAAAAGTGAAAGTATAAGGCGATGAAAACCGAAACTTAAAAAACAAATGGGGCCACAGCCACACCGTACCACCGCCTGCAGCTGTGCAATTTAGGTTTACTTTTAGAGATTGTGTTTATAGGTTTTTGGTAGCTCTAGAGAGATGAATATTTGTTTTTTTTGTTTGTGAAACGAGAGAGATGAAGCCGTTTCGGCCGTGTTATATATGGGACCTGCATTGGGTTAGGGTTAGTACCACTTTCCCCCCCTGAGACGCCGGATGGTGGAACAGAATCGTCTCGAAGCCGTACGGAAGTCATTCTCCATGGCCTCTCCGAACTCCTCCCACGCCCGAGTTTTAGCCTCAGCAACCACGCGAGCCGCATGCCGCTTGGACTGTCGGTACCTATCTGCTGCTTTCGGGGTCCCACAGGCCAAAAAGGCCCAATAGGACTCCTTCTTCAGCATGACAGCATCCCTCACCGCCGGTGTCAGAGCTTGGTCCGCATTGCCGGCAGTAAGTCAGGCTCGTTTCCGGTGAGAGTTGGACTCCGCCAAGGTTGCCCTTTGTCACCGATTCTGTTCATAACTTTTATGGACAGAATTTCTAGGCGCAGCCAAGGTGTTGAGAGGATCCGTTTTGGTGGCCTTAGAATCGCTTCTCTGTTTTTTGCAGATGATGTGGTCCTATTGGCTTCATCAGGTCGTGATCTACAGCTTTCGCTGGAGCGGTTTGCAGCCGAGTGTGATGCGGCCGGGATGAGGATCAGTTCCTCCAAATCCGAGGCCATGGTCTTGAGCCGGAAAAGGGTAGAGTGCCCTCTCCAGGTCGGGGAGGAGGTCCTGCCCCAAGTGGAGGAGTTTAAGTATCTCGGGGTCTTGTTCACGAATGAGGGAAAACTGGAGCGTGAGATCGATAGGCGGATAGGTGCAGCGTCCGCAGTGAAGCGGGCGCTGTACCGGTCTGTCGTGGTGAAGAGAGAGCTGAGTCAAAAGGCAAAGCTCTCAATTTACCGATCGATCTACGTTCCCACCCTCATCTATGGTCATGAGCTTTGGGTTGTGACCGAAAGAACGAGATCTCGGATACAAGCGGCTGAAATGAGTTTTCTCCGCAGGGTGTCTGGACTCTCCCTTAGAGATAGGGTGAGAAGCTCAGTCATCCGGGAGGGACTCGGAGTAGAGCCGTTGCTTCTCCACATCGAGAGGAGCCAGTTGAGGTGGCTCGGGCATCTGGTTAGGATGCCTCCTGGACGCCTCCCTGGTGAGGTGTTCCGGGCATGTCCCACCGGTAAGAGACCCAGAGGAAGACCTAGGACACGCTGGAGGGACTAAGTTTCTCGGCTGGCCTGGGAATGCCTTGGGATTCCCCCAGAGGAGCTGCTTCAAGTGGACTGCCCCCTCTCTGATACTTCTGAGGCTACTTAGTGTTGCGCTCCTGCCATGTGCCCCCCCCTGGTGGGTGTTCCTTTGCCTGCGGGCGTGCTTGGGGCCCTCACTATCTGGGGTTGGGCGCTTGGGCGTTTGTCGGCATGGCCTGGTGGCTGCTTGGTGGGGCTCGTGCCCTCTGGTCCGGTTGGGTCTGGGCCTGAGGGGTGGGCGTCCCCGGTGCCCGGGCCTCGGTGACCGGCCCTGGGGCTACGTCGGTGCAGCGGGCTCCGGCGGGGGCCTGTGAATTTGTCGCGGGCGACCCCGGGGGGTCATTGTATCAGAGTCAGAGAGAGTCAGAGAGAATTTATTGTCATTTGCACCGCATGTAGTACATGTGTTGAAAACGAGATTATGTACACAGGGTCCCAGTTACATCCAACAACAAATGCAAGAGAAATACAATAATAACATCTAGGATTAACTAAGAGAGACATCACATCAGCTAGTAATACACTAAGCCCTAATGTAGTAGAAAAACATCATTATAAACAGCAGCACGAACATGAGCAGATGGTCACAGATGAACGCAGCAACAAGAAACAGATCAGTATCAGTATGATGTGACATTTTGCAGTGTTTATTCTTATTATTTATTTATTCATGAGTCTGACAGCCTCAGGGTAGAAGCTGTTTCTCAGTCTAGTGGTTCTACATTTGATGCTCCTCAACCTCCGTCCCGAGGGGAGTGGTGCAAAGAGTGAGTGTGCTGGGTGAGTGAGGTCTTTCATGATGCAGGTGGCTCTTTTTCTGCATCTGGAGGTGTAAATGTCTGTGATGGTGGGGAGACTGACTCCCACAGACTTCTGTGCAGCCTTCACCACTCTCTGCAGAGCTTTCCTCTCTGCAACTGTGCAGCCTCCATGCCACACGTTGATGCTGGAGCACAGGACGCTCTCCACTGCACACCTGTAGAACGAGGTGAGGACTGGGCTTCTCAGACCGGCTCGTCTCAGCCGTCTGAGGAAGTAGAGTCTCTGATGACCTTTCTTGATCAGGCTGGTGGTGTTGTTGCTCCAGCTGAGGTTATCATTCATGTGTACACCCAGGTATTTGTAGCTGGAGACCACCTCCACCGCAGATCCACCTATATACAGTGGGGTGTGGGTGTGTTTGTTCCTTCTGAAGTCCACAATCATCTCCTTCGTCTTCTTCACATTCATGTGAAGGTTGTTCTCTTTGCACCAGCTCTCCAGATGTTCCACCTCCTGTCTGTAGCTGGATTCATCATTATCTGTGATGCATCCCACCACAGCTGTATCATCTGCAAACTTAACAATATGACAGCCTGGATGTGTGGCTGTACAATCATATGTGAGCAGAGTGAACAGAAGAGGGCTCAGCACACATCCTTGAGGAGAGCCAGTGCTGAGGGTGATGGTGGAGGAGGAGAAGTTGTGGATCTTCACGGACTGTGGTCTGTCTGTTAAGAAGTCTAGACCCAGTTACAAATAGAGGGGCTTAGTCCAAGTGTGGATAGTTTGTCTATCAGAGTTTGGGGGATCATGGTGTTGAAGGCAGATGTGAAGTCCACAAAGAGCAGACGCACGTATGAGTCCTTCTGATCCAGGTGGGTGAGAGCAGTGTGGACCACGGAGGAGATGGCGTCCTCTGTTGATCGGTTCTCACGGTATGCATATTGATGAGGGTCCTCGTTGATGTTGACGGCTGTCTTGATGTGGGACATGACCAGTTTCTCAAAACATTTAGCGACTATCGGGGTGAGAGCCACCGGTCTGTAGTCATTCAGACCAGTCACTGTGGAGCTTTTTGGGACTGGGATGATGGTGGCGGTCTTCAGGCAGGTGGGAACTGACTCCAGTGCAAGTGAGGTGGTGAAGATGTCAGCCAGCACCTCACAGAGCTGGTCCGCACATTCCTTCAGAACTTTCCCTGGGATGTTGTCTGGACCCGTAGCTTTATGAGGGTTGATCCTTCTGAGACTGCCTCTCACTTCTGCTGCGGTCACTTTGAGGTGCTCCTCGTCTGGTGATGAGGTGAGTCTGGTGCTAGTTGGTCTGTTTGGATCATCAAAACGTGCATAAAACTTATTGAGGGCATCAGGCAGGGATGGGTCCCTGGGGCATTGTTTGCTTTTGCCCTTGTAGTCTGTTAAGCATTTGATGCCCTGCCACATGCTCCTTGGATCATGTGAGGTGAACTGTCCCTCGATCCTCTGTGCATACGCGGCTTTGGCCTTCTTTATGCCATCATCCAGTTCTCTCCTGCACTTTCTCAACTCCTCAGTATCTTTAGACTTGAATGCAGTGTCCCTGGCTGCCAGCAGGGTGCGGACATCCTTATTTAGCCAGGGTTTTTGATTGGGGTAAAATTTAACACACTTTCTTATGGATACATTTTCAGCACATGTACTGATGTAACCCAGGACAGAGGAAGCATAAAGCTCCAGGTCAATTGAATTTCCATTCGTAGCTGCCTCTTTGAAGACAGACCAGTTTGTGTTTTCAAAGCAGTCTCTTAGCATGGGGGAACTATCTTGGCGCCACGATGTTATCACTCTTTGTTCTGGCATCGAACGTCGGAGTGGGGGGAGCTGTCTAGGGACCAATAGCAGGGAGCGATGGTCGGAAGCCCCGATCGGTGGGCGTGGCTTCGCCGTGTACGCCCCCTTCACATTCGTGTAGACCTGGTCTAATGTCTTATTTCCTCGTGTTTCTGTGAAAACGTGCTGATGTATGTGGTCGCTGGTAGGGGTTTGTCTGGTTCTTCCCCTTGGTAGGATCTGGGGAGTGAGCTAGTGGCTCGTCCTGTTCGGGTGATCCTGGGGACTCTGGGCTCGGGGTCCTTCTTGGGGTCTTGGGCTTTGATCGCCCCTTCGTCTGCCTCGGGCTTTGGGGGGACGGATCTCTGATGCTTCACAGTCGCTACTAAATGTTCTATTGGAGGAACCTTATACACTTATGCATGCTCACAACCACACACAAATGGATGCAGGGATGTATATATAGATATATGCAGATATGTAGATGGGTATATAAATGAATATAAAAGTATATGTATGTATACTACTGTATATATATATTTGTAGATATGTAATTATATATATAAATGAATATAAAAGTATATGTATGTATACTACTGTATATATATATTTGTAGATATGGGTATGTGTATTTATAGAATTCTACTGCAAGCTCATGAATATTATTAGTCTTTATGCATGTATGTTCCATTGTTGTGTTCTGTCATGTGCTTTGCAGGATTGTGGACGGAGGTTGGGTGTGTTTGCCTTGTGCTCTTTTGGTTGATAATTGTTGATTTGTTGTCTTACTTTCTCTTTTCTTTCTTTCTCTCTTAAAAAAAAATATTGGAGTGAGAGGATGGCTAAAAGGTGTGAAGGGAGGCCATCTATAAATGGAAAAAAAAAAGACAAAGCACTGTATTTGTTGTATAACACAATCATTGTTCCACATTTAATTTATTGTGTTAATGTTTGGGGGAAAGCGTGTAAAACAATTACGAAGCATATTTTTATTTTACAGAAAAGGGCTGTAAGAATTATCACTAGAAAGCATTACCGTCATCCATCAAGTACATTCCAAAAAAGCTAAGTCTGGTCCTCTGGACATTAAAAAAAATATAAAAAAAACAAAGCAAAAAAAAAAAAAAAGGTCCAGAGGAACAGACTTAGCTTTTTTGGATTTTTCTACCTGGATTATTGAGCATGCATCAGGGCATCAAGCATATTATTTGATCAACTGAAATTACTGAAGTTCCATGATTTGGTAGATTATAATATCTATATATATAATAATAATGATAATAATAATAATAATAATAATAATAATAATAATAATAATAATAATAATATATATCAGCTATGTATAGAGCTCAGAATAACGCACTGCCTTTAAATATCCAAATGTATTTAGTAAAAAGACAAAGTTGTTATAATCTTAAGGGGACAGACATATTTGTAAAACCACAGTATAGAACCAGTTTGAAGGGACGGTCTGCCTTAATCCAGGGAACTGGATTGTGGAATGGTTTGAACACAGATGTAAAAAAAAAAGCCAAGTCAATGTTTGTGTTTAAGAGAATGATTGAAACATAATTGTTTAAAAAATATATATGAATGGTGTTTAATGAGAAATGTATGAGAACTAGAAAATTGAATGAGTTATTCATTTTGTTTAGTTATTTATAGAAAATTGTTGTTTGAATTGATTGTTTGGAAGAAAAAAAAGAGCAGATATAATAAGATTTTTTTCTTCCTCTGCTACCTTTCATTTTATATTTTTTGTTTTTCATTTCATATTTGTAAATTGTTTTGTAATTTATTTTAAAATGAATAAATAATAAAAAAACAAAAAAAAAAAACAGTAGAACAGTAGGTAAATGTTGAACATATTTGAAAACTGAAGCAGAGTTTCCAAGAGAACTTTTGTTGTTGTTGTTGCTTGAATTCAATAGATTAAGTAGTGTCTGTCTTTGAGGACTTTTAAAATTAAATTTTTGAAAAGTATAAAGTCACAAAGCAAAAGTTCATGGTCCCCATGTCCTGAATAAGCTGAATGTTTTGATAAATGAAACGTCTGCAGAAATGTACAGAAAAACAAAGAAGCAGGGAAACAGAAGTGTTAATGGGGAACAAGAACTAAACCTAGAAAGAAAAGTTGAAAGTTAGTTTGCGTGACTTAAAGAACTTTGTGTTTCAGGCATCACCAACGTCTCCTTCTGTCCTCATGCCTATGGCTGCCGGAACCTGCTGGTCTCCGACAACCAGATCATCCTGGATGTGACACACCACGACATCATCCTCACGGTGCAGATACCTGCTGACAAAACACTGTGGCTGGTACGTATACTACTCTGCTGGAAGGACTTACAGGTGAAATCAGACTGTGTACATATTCTGACTGAAATGACTGATCAGATTTAAGCACACGAATCTGTGATCTTCACTTTTAAACCTGTCTACATGCAGCAACTTATGCAACATTTAGGCAAACAAGAAAATGAAAGGTGTAGCTTTGTTCAAAGGAATGCATATGCAGATGTTCATATTTTAATCACTTCTTGGTCTGCTGCCCTCATACCAGTGTTAATTTTGTTGACTAATTATTTTCGTCGACTAAATGTTTTCATTGATTTGTCAACTAAAATTAGACTAAAACAAAAAAAATTCTGATGACTAAGTAATGACTAAAACTAAATGATGTTTTAGTCACACGACTAAGACTAAAACTAAATTAAAAATAGCTGTCAAAATTAACACTGCCTCATACATCTCCTCCTACATGTCTTTACGTGAGTGCAGCTACAGCGTGCGCTCTCAGGACATGATTACCTGCAGTGTTCCGTCAGTGAGGACTGAACCTTCTCCTACTCTGCTCCTGTTTCCTGTAATATCTTACAAAAAGATCTGAAGCTCTCGACCTTGACCTCTCCAAGTGGCTTCAAACATCTGGCAAAAACCCATGTAGACATGTTCCTGTTTTTAGTATTTTGCATCATTTTGCAACCTACTGTAGCTGTTTTTGTTCTGTTTTTTAAATTAATACATTTTCTTTCATTTGTTCTTCTCAATTGTTATGCTTCCTTTATGATTGTCTACTATTGTCTTTGTTGTCCACAGTTGTCATTGCACTTTGTTAGAATGGGTTCTCTTGTAAATGAGTCCCCGAGGCTCAATGGGACTAACCTGTTTAAATAAAGGTTGAGTGATTATCACCTTTCTTCTTTCACGCTGGAGAAAGTAAGTTGTAGCTGTTTTGGTCAAAGCTTTTAACTCACAGGTGGGAAGCCCCCCCCCCCAGAAGGTCAAATCAAGATATTTATAGAATCAAAGGTTGCATAGAGAACTGGAAAATACAATGTTTAAGACAGATAATCTGGAACACTTTTTCTTGTTGCTTTCAACTGAGTAAAACAAGCAGAGTGCCATGTGTTAATGGTTGATGGTAGATCAGGATCCAAGAGTGATCATTACATTTATCAGTTCTGTCTCTGACCTGGATCAGTTTCTTATAGCAGAACTGATGTCATGCAATGGGGACATTAGCAGTCTGTGGTGTTGATGTCCTCACATTAGTTAGGTTAATAGAACTGTTAATATTAGTAAAGACACTAAAAGAGAACATGTGCATTATCTGAACAGGACTATGTGCTAATGGTTCCTGAGACAAGCTACAGCTCCAGCTACCTGACTGAAGAACCTCTGGACAAATCATACGACTTCATCAGCAGCTGTGGTCAGAACAGCTTTTACATCAAGTCAGTATTTCATAGTTGTATGTTTTCATTCTGCACAGTTTTTCAGACAGAGATGTTGAACCGTGCTTTGTGTGTCTGTGTGTTTGCAGTCCCTCCACAGCCTCCCCTTTCTGCCTTAACTCTGCAGTGTCTCTGTCAGCGTTCTTCAACAACGGGGCCGTGCCTTGCGCCTGTCATGAGGTGGGGGCCGAAAGTGACACCTGTGAGCAGTTTGGTGGTCAGTGCAAGTGCCGGCCGAATGTGATTGGACGAGAATGTTCTACGTGTGCCACTGGCTACTGGGGGTTTCCCAACTGTAAAGGTAAGTTTTTCACTGGCTCTTTTGGTTGAACTGCTCCGTCAGCTGCTGACTTCACTTCATTTGTACAATTCACAACAATCACATCACAAAGAAAAAAAAAACAAGTCCCTAAATATAGATTCAACCCAGATTTAAATTTAATTACTTTCAGGTCAATGTCTATTGAATTAATATTAATTTTATTGGAAGGAAATATCATTCATATATTGAAATTAATTTAAATTAAAGAAAACAATAAATACAATAAATAAATTATATGCTGGTGAAGATTCTCAGTATATAAATACATAAATTATATATTTTTAGAGTGCCTTGAACAAGCGTTCATTCCTGTTGAACTTGCCCTCATGTTATGTTTCAACTACAAACTTTAAATATTTTATTTGACATATGAACACAAAGCAGAGCTGAACTGTGAAGTGGAAGAGTAATAGGGTTTTCAATTAACTTTAAAAAAAGCATTGTGGTGTACCTGATCATTCTCAATCAGGTCATCTGGACAGTTTCTTTTTTAGTAGAAACGTTTCACCCTCACTCCAGAGGGCTTCATCAGTCAGAGTAGTTCCAGCACGTTGTTCCTCCACCAAGCCGTAAACAACTTATGTGGACCAACCAGTTTGCTGGAGCCAAGATGGTTTCTGGGGGCCGTCCTGTCCCTCGTCGACTACTCCAGTGAGAGTTGGACTCCGCCAAGGTTGCCCTTTGTCACCGATTCTGTTCATAACTTTTATGGACAGAATTTCTAGGCGCAGCCAAGGTGTTGAGAGGATCCGTTTTGGTGGCCTTAGAATCGCTTCTCTGTTTTTTGCAGATGATGTGGTCCTACTGGCTTCATCAGATCGTGATCTACAGCTTTCACTGGAGCGGTTTGCAGCCGAGTGTGATGCGGCCGGGATGAGGATCAGTTCCTCCAAATCCGAGGCCATGGTCTTGAGCCGGAAAAGGGTAGCATGCCCTCTCCGGGTCGGGGAGGAGGTCCTGCCCCAAGTGGAGGAGTTTAAGTATCTCGGGGTCTTGTTCACGAATGAGGGAAAACTGGAGCGTGAGATCGATAGGCGGATAGGTGCAGCATCCGCAGTGAAGCGGGCGCTGTACCGGTCTGTCGTGGTGAAGAGAGAGCTGAGTCAAAAGGCAAAGCTCTCAATTTACCGATCGATCTACGTTCCCACCCTCATCTATGGTCATGAGCTTTGGGTTATGACCGAAAGAACAAGATCTCGGATACAAGCGGCTGAAATGAGTTTTCTCCGCAGGGTGGCTGGACTCTCCCTTAGAGATAGGGTGAGAAGCTCAGTCATCCGGGAGGGACTCGGAGTAGAGCCGCTGCTTCTCCACATCGAGAGGAGCCAGTTGAGGTGGCTCGGGCATCTGGTTAGGATGCCTCCTGGACGCCTCCCTGGTGAGGTGTTCCGGGCATGTCCCACCGGGAGGAGACCCAGAGGAAGACCCAGGACACGCTGGAGGGACTATGTTTCTCGGCTGGCCTGGGAACGCCTTGGGATTCCCCCAGAGGAGCTGCTCCAAGTGGCTGGGGAGAGGGAAGTCTGGGCCTCCACCTACTTAGGCTGCTACCCCCGCGACCCGACCCCGGATAAGCGGAAGAAAATGGATGGATGGATAAGATATAAAGTAAAAAAAAAAACAAGTCAGGTGGATAATAATACATGCTGCCTTATACTAGGCGGTCCCCAACAACAGTCTTCCCACAGAATCTCAGTTGAATTCAGGTGTGGACTCTGACTTGACCATTTTAACACATTAATAAGCTTTGATCAGACCCACTCTGTTGTAGAGCTGACTTAGTGTTTGGGTCTGGTGAACCTCTGCCCCAGTCTCAAGTCATTTACAGGCTTTCTCTTTTTAGCTCCATTCATATTCCCATCAACTCTTACCCCATTCTCAGTTCCTGCTGAAGAAACACATCCCCATAGCAGGATGCTACCACCACCATGTTTATAGTGGGAAAGGTATGTTGAGGATGATGCGCAGTAATAAGTAATCTGTACAAGCTGAGAAGAGATTAAAAGTCAGACACTGGTCAAACATTGACTGAACTGATATTCATTCATTCAACCTTTATTTAGTCAGGTAAATCTTTTGAACCTCATGGGCTCATTTACGAAAGCGACCTGCTAAAACTAAAGAACAATGAACAGCAGTGGTAGAATTTCCTTAAACAATAAACAAACAAACAATAAACAATAGAAAACAAAAGAGAGAGAAAAAAAAAAATATATATATTTTTTTTTAACAAAGTATCAAAAAACTAGCAAAACATTATAAGGTATATGTATAAAATCAAAGACAGGAACAAATCTGCATTGGTTTTTGCCAGGATTCCAACAGATTCTGAAAACCATTTAGAGAAGTCAAGGTCGAGAGCTTCAGATCTTTTTGTAAGATATTCCATGAAGCAGGAGCGGAGTAGGAGAAGGCCCTTTTTCCAAGTTCAGTCCTCACTGACGGAACACTGCAGGTAATCATGTCCTGAGAGCGCACGCTGTAGCTGCACTCACGCAAAGACATGTAGGAGGAGATGTATGAGGGCAGCAGACCAAGAAGTGATTTAAAGATGAAAATGTACCAGTGGAAGAGTCTGCGTGAGGTTAATGATGTCCAGTTAACCAGTGAATACAGGGTGCAGTGGTGGGTACGATAATCACAACCAGTTATGAATCTTAGTGCACCATGATAGACAACATCCAACATCCGCAGGGTGCTTGTAGGAGCATTCATGTAGAGAATGTCACCGTAATCAATGGAGGGAAGGAAAGTCACAGATACAAGGCGTTTCCTAACATTCAGTGATAGACATGATCTGTTTCTGAAAAAGAAACCCAGTTTAACTTTCAGTTTCTTCACTAGGTTTTCCACGTGGAGTTTAAAAGAGAGATGTGAATCGATCAGGATACCCAGATATTTATAGGAATCAACAAACTCAATAGGGACACCATTTGAAGATAAAATCAGAGGAGGATCTGCTGGAACCGCCTTCCTATTTGAAAAAAACATCCCTTTTGTTTTATCAGCATTTAGGACAAGTTTGAGACGGAACAAATCTGACTGGATGATGTCAAAAGCGGATTGCAGTAACTGGAAAGCCTTAGCTACTGTTTTAGCTCGGCAATAAACAACTGTATCATCAGCATAGAAATGTAAGGATGCATCAGGGATGCAGTGACCTACATTAGCTATGTAGATTGTAAAGAGAGTGGGTCCTAAAACTGAGCCTTGTGGTACACCATTTTTAACTGTTAAATAGCTGGAAAAAGTACCGTTATGTTGAACACATTGCCTCCGATTGGAAAGATAGTTAGAAAACCAACCGATGGTGTGATCAGAGAAACCGATTTCTGAGAGCTTATGACACAGGATGTTATGATCCACAGTGTCAAAAGCTTTAGACAGGTCTAAGAAAAGTGCAGCACAATAGTCCTTAGCATCCAATGCTTCAACAACATCATTCAGAACCTTCAGAGAAGCAGTTGTTGTGCTGTGTTTTTTCCTGAAACCAGATTGATGAAGAGGTAAGATGTTAAATGAGTCCAGATAGTTTTTGATCTGAGAGTTTATCAGTTTTTCTAGAACCTTGGCTAAGATGCAGAGTTTAGAGATCGGTCGATAATTGTTCAATGAGGTGGGGTCACCTCCCTTCAGCAAAGGAAGAACAAAGGCTGTTTTCCAAGCATCCGGAATGGTGTTTTGGCTTATGGACAGATTAAAGATGTGGGTCACAGGGACTGTGATGATATGAGCAGCCAGCCTTAAGAAGTAAGGTGGAAGTTCATCTGGACCTGCAGATTTTTTAGGATCAAGATCATTTAACAGTTTATTTACCTCACTGACTGAGAACGGAGAAAAAGAGAAGGTGTGATTAACAGATGGTTGACTTGTAGGAGGGATTTGATTTGTAGAAGTTTGATTATTAGATAAAGTGGCTGATTTTCCGTTTGTAACTGTGTCAAATAATGAACTAGAAGCAACAAAATGTTTATTGAAACAGTTCAGGATCTCGTGCTTATTTGACACAGGAACAGAGTCAACAAGAAATTGTGATGGGAGGTCAGATGATTGGGGGGTGCCTGAGAGAGATTTGATGGTTTTCCAGAATTTTTTAGGATCGTTTAGATTTTTGGAGGTCTGAGATAAGAAGTAGTTACGTTTTGCGGCTTTGATGGCAGTTGTACATTTATTCCTTAGCTGCCGAAATTTCAACCAATCAGTGTCTGAGTGTGATTTTCTCGCTGCGGCCCAAAGATGATCTCTCCAGTGCAGGAGATCAGCTAGTTCAGGAGTAAACCAGGGGCTGTCACGGCTCTTTATCCTGAACTGCCGGAAAGGTGCGTGTTTGTTTACAAAGAGAATGAAACTATCGTGAAAATAGTTCCAAGCGGTGTTCACGTCATTGATTTGTAGGATACGTTGCCAATCAAAGAGGGATAGATCCCAAAGGAATGACTGTTCACTGAAACGTTTCAAATCCCTTTTTTGAATTATTCTGGGCTTAGCAGGTGGAAGTTTAGTAGATCTAAGAGCTGCTATTACGGAATGATCACTCAAAACGTTGGCAAATACACCTATACCAGGAAATTTGTGAGGTGCATTTGTGAAAAACAGATCTAAGATAGAAGATTTTTCGGGACATTTTATGTTTGGTCTGGTAGGAGAATCGATAAGTTGTGTTAGATTGAGAGATAGGCAACATTCCTTGAATTTATCACAGAGGGGGGTCGACTTATTCCAATCAATGTTGAAATCTCCAGCCAAAACAATCTCATTGTGTTTTAAATTTCCTATGAATTCAGTCAGGGAGGACAGAGCTTCAGGTGTTGCGGAGGGGGGACGATAACAACCAACAACAGTTAAGGGCTGACCTCCTTTCAAAGTGATGTTCACAGCTAAAGCCTCAAACTGGTTTGCGATTGTTTTTTTAGATGCAATCCTGGCAGCCAAAGAATCTCTGATGTAAATAGCGACTCCACCTCCCCTTGTATTACGATCACAACGATAGATCTTAAATTCATTGATTGCCAAGTCATTTTTCAAAACAGAATTGTTGAGCCAAGTTTCAGAGATAACGATCACATCTGCCCCAGAAGAAGTGATTAGGATTTTCAATTCATCAAGTTTTTTTAGAAGGCTACGAGCGTTTACATGCAGAAAACGGAGACCTGAAATATTTTTAAACTCATAAGGTGTACAGTAGTTAGTGATTGGCCCTGGGTTTGGCTGAATCCCTGAGATCAATAACAACATTAATATCAGACATTTACTTGACTTCTTTGTCATCCATCCATCCATCCATCCATTTTCTTCCGCTTATCCGGGGTCGGGTCGCGGGGGTAGCAGCCTAAGTAGGGAGGCCCAGACTTCCCTCTCCCCAGCCACTTGGAGCAGCTCCTCTGGGGGAATCCCAAGGCGTTCCCAGGCCAGCCGAGAAACATAGTCCCTCCAGCGTATCCTGGGTCTTCCTCTGGGTCTCCTCCCGGTGGGACATGCCCGGAACACCTCACCAGGGAGGCGTCCAGGAGGCATCCTAACCAGATGCCCGAGCCACCTCAACTGGCTCCTCTCGATGTGGAGAAGCAGCGGCTCTACTCCGAGTCCCTCCCGGATGACTGAGCTTCTCACCCTATCTCTAAGGGAGAGTCCAGCCACCCTGCGGAGAAAACTCATTTCAGCCGCTTGTATCCGAGATCTTGTTCTTTCGGTCATAACCCAAAGCTCATGACCATAGATGAGGGTGGGAACGTAGATCGATCGGTAAATTGAGAGCTTTGCCTTTTGACTCAGCTCTCTCTTCACCACGACAGACCGGTACAGCGCCCGCTTCACTGCGGACGCTGCACCTATCCGCCTATCGATCTCACGCTCCAGTTTTCCCTCATTCGTGAACAAGATCCCGAGATACTTAAACTCCTCCACTTGGGGCAGGACCTCCTCCCCGACCCGGAGAGGGCACGCTACCCTTTTCCGGCTCAAGACCATGGCCTCGGATTTGGAGGAACTGATCCTCATCCCGGCCGCATCGCATTCAGCTGCAAACCGCTCCAGTGAAAGCTGTAGATCACGAGCTGATGAAGCCAATAGGACCACATCATCTGCAAAAAACAGAGAAGCGATTCTAAGGCCACCAAAACGGATCCTCTCAACACCTTGGCTGCGCCTAGAAATTCTGTCCATAAAAGTTATAAACAGAATCGGTGACAAAGGGCAACCTTGGCGGAGTCCAACTCTCACCGGAAACGAGCCTGACTTACTGCCGGCAATGCGGACCAAGCTCTGACACCGGTCGTACAGGGACCTAACAGCCCATATCAATGGGCCTGGTACCCCATACTCCCGGAGTACCCGCCACAGAACCCCCCGAGGGACGCGGTCGAATGCCTTTTCCAAGTCTACAAAGCACATGTAAACTGGTTGGGCAAACTCCCACGCACCCTCCAGGACCCTGTTGAGGGTGTAGAGCTGGTCTAGTGTTCCACGACCAGGACGAAAACCACACTGCTCCTCCTGAATCCGAGGTTCGACTATCCGACGGACCCTCCTCTCCAGAACCCCTGAATAGACCTTACCAGGGAGGCTTAAGAGTGTGATCCCTCTATAGTTGGAACACACCCTACGGTCCCCCTTTTTGAATAGGGGAACCACCACCCCAGTCTGCCAATCCAAGGGAACTGCCCCCGATGTCCACGCGATATTGCAGAGTCGCGTAAGCCAACACAACCCCACAACATCCAGAGCCCTAAGGAACTCAGGACGAATCTCATCCACCCCCGGAGCCTTGCCACCGCGGAGCTTTTTAACCACCTCGGCGACCTCCGCACCAGAGATTGGAGAGCCCGATCCAAAGTCCCCAGGCTCCGCTTCCTCAGTGGAAGACGTGCCAGTAGGATTGAGGAGGTCTTCGAAGTATTCCGCCCACCGACTCACAACATCCCGAGTTGAGGTCAACAGCACGCCATCCCCACCATAAATGGTGTTGGTCGCGTACCGCTTTCCCCCCCTGAGACGCCGGATGGTGGACCAGAATCGCCTCGAAGCCGTACGGAAGTCATTCTCCATGGCCTCTCCGAACTCCTCCCACGCCCGAGTTTTTGCCTCAGCAACCACCCGAGCCGCATGCCGCTTGGGCCGATAAGCTGCCTCGACAATAGAGGCGCGAAACATGGTCCACTCGGGCTCAATGTCCCCCGCCTCCCTCGGAACGTGTTCAAAGCTCTCCCGGAGGTGGGAGTTAAAGCTCCGTCTTACGGGAGACTCTGCCAGACGTTCCCAGCAGACCCTCACAATACGTTTGGGTCTGCCAGGTCTGACCGGCATCCTCCCCCACCATCGGAGCCAACTCACCACCAGGTAGTGGTCAGTGGACAGCTCCGCCCCTCTCTTCACCCGAGTGTCCAGGACATGCGGCCGCAGATCAGATGAGACGACAACAAAGTCGATCATTGAACTACGACCTAGGGTGTCCTGGTGCCAAGAGCACATATGGACACCCTTATGCCTGAACATGGTGTTTGTTATGGACAATCCATGACGAGCACAGAAGTCCAACAACAGAACACCACTCGGGTTCAGATCAGGGGGGCCGTTCCTCCCAACCACACCCCTCCAGGTCTCACTGTCATTGCCCACGTGAGCGTTGAAGTCCCCCAGCAGAACAAGGGAGTCCCCAGGAGGCGCACCCTCCAATACCCCCTCCAAGGACTCCAAAAAGGGTGGGTAATCTGCGCTGCCGTTCGGCGCATAGGCACAAACAACAGTCAGAGCCCGTCCCCCCACACGTAGGCGAAGGGAGGCTACCCTCTCGTTCACCGGGGTGAACCCCAACGTACAGGCACCGAGATGGGGGGCAACAAGTATGCCCACTCCTGCTCGGCGCCTCTCACCAGGGGCAACTCCAGAGTGGAAGAGTGTCCAACCCCTCTCAAGGAAACTGGTTCCAGAGCCAGAGCCATGCGTTGAGGTGAGTCCGACTATTTCTAGCCGGAACCTCTCAACCTCACACACTAGCTCAGGCTCCTTCCCCACCAGAGAGGTGACATTCCATGTCCCAATGGCCAGCTTCTGTAGCCGAGGATCAGACCGCCAGGGTCCCCGCCCTCGGCCACCACCCATTCCACAATGCACCCGACCCCTTTGGCCCCTCCCACAGGTGGTGAGCCTATGACTTCTTTGTCAGTGATGTGTAATTACAGGAGTTAACAGTGTGACATTTTGCACCCATAATTGAACCATGTGAAACATTAATGAAGATACGATCATTCAGAGCCCAAAAACAATGAAAGTCGCAGTGATGGTCAGATCCAGATGAGTTGATAAGATTCAGTGATTCCAGGTAGTCTGAGAACTGAAAATAATGACAGTAATATGAATGATGCAGAAAAGTCTCTGACCATAAAGCGTCACAATTTAAGTGTGCAAACAGTTCCTTTGAGGAGGCCCAACTACAGTTTGTGTGATAGAGTGTGATGCCCCCCTGTGAATATGAATGGATGTGGTCCTGGTTAACACAAGCTGGATCCAGAATCAACGGGTAGAAACAAGCAATTTGCAGCAAACAGCAGAGTGTGATGCCAGAAATGCCTCTTAAAATTAAAGGCATGATTGTAGCCTGTATCAGGACAGCAAAGGGACAACAGCGTGAACAGCACCAAACAACAGCAACAGCAGCTCCTGATCCTCAGCGGCGCACAATTCTCTCTGCCCGTCTGATCCACAAGTAGCTCCCCAACAGTGTGGAACAGGCACCAAACAGCGACGATCCTGATCCTCCGCGCTTCACTCTCCGCTCGTCTGATCCACAAACAGCCCACAACAACGAAATGAGGCTCTTTAAAGTTATCTGCAGCAGGTAAGATGTTTATTGTTGAGCTCACAACAACAAATGAGGTTCTTTAAAAAAAAGAAAGAAAAAAAAGCCATCTCCAGAAAAAAACACAGCAAGTCCAGAGGGGCTGAAGCCAACAGAACCTCTCAGCTCCAGAATTATTTCAGCAGCAGTTCAAACATCCGCACGTCCCTCAGATGAACGCGCGTGAGAGCACAGAGCAGAGAGAGCGCAGCTCCAGTCGGGTCCAGTCAGCTGCAAACACACGCGCGCAGATGAGCTCAGGTTCACGGAGGTGAAACAGACTTAATGTGGACTTAATGTAGGTGATGTCCCCACAGCCAGTTCGGTTCGGTTCTGGTCCAGTCAAAAACACCTCCCCCACGCTCACGCACCAGGTACGCTTTCTTCCCCCCACGCCACGAGGTCAACAAAGGACAGCAGAAAAAATCAGCAAAAGTAAAAAACTTCCCTGCTAATGTTGTTGAAAACCAGGAGAAACCACAGGAGAACCGCAGATCCAGGTGGGACGTTCAAACGGAGTCCAGTGAGTGGCAGAAGAAACACCGGGTCTTCGTGGGCGGCTCTCCGGCTTTAGGGCTCACCTGGCCGGGCAAGAATGACCGATGGGGTGAGCTCCCGAACCTGGTCCGACAGAATTTTTTTGAACGGTCCCGTCTGGCTCTCTGAGTTACTGAACACCGAATTCAGATGGAAGATGGACCAGCTTTGGTCCAATTTGAAAAAACGGGTCAGTTAGATGATAAAAGACTCAGAGAGACCAGAGGTGCTGCCGCTCCTGACCTCGCCGGAGATATCTGAGAGGATGGAATCTCGTGGTTTGTTCACCACAGAGTCACTGAAGGGCTACAATCCACTAGAAATACAACATATGTAAGTATAAAAGGTAATCATAATTTCACTAATCTCTCTTGTACACCCCCCACCCCCGCCTTCAGATTAAAATCAGTCAGTCGTGATCATGAAACACGTGACTTTCCTTGTAGTTGTCCTGTGGACAGATGATCCCATCTTAGAGCGCCTCCAGAGTTATCATACGCTGCTTCCTTCCTCGGTCTGTCAGTCCAGGTGGACGCCATCTAATGGTAGATTTACAGATGGACCGTTCTCTTTCCATTTTCAGATGAAGAAGTGAACAGCAGCTCTGTGAAGCTTGTAGATAGTTTGTATAACCTTCCACTGCTTTAAGCTTCTCAACAACCATGTCCTTGACCTGTCTGCTGTGGTCCTTGGGCTTTGTGATGCTGTTGGATCAAAAATGTTCTGTAACTAACCTCTGAGGCTCACAGAACAGCTGGATTTATACAAACATTAAATAAATGTTCTGTAACTAACCTCTGAGGCTCACAGAACAGCTGGATTTATACAAACATTAAATAAATGTTCTGTAACTAACCTCTGAGGCTCACAGAACAGCTGGATTTATATGAACATTAAATCTCACACAGGTGGACTCAGTTTTCTTTTGAAGGCAACTGGTTGCTCTTGAATTTAGTTCAGGGATCAAAGTAAAGGGGGTGAATACTAATGCATGACACACTTTTCTGATTTTTATTTGTAAAAAAACAAAAACATTTTATTTCTTCTCACAGTTAAGCTCTGTTTTGTTTTAGTCTGTCAAAATCTCAGTGAAATCCTCTGATTTGTGGTTGAACAAGACACAATGTGGGATAGTTCAGGAGGTGAAAACTTTTTCATGGAACTGTGAGTTTTATAGGCAGGCAGCATGGTGGAGAAGTGATTGAAGCTGTCACCTTTCAGCAAGAAAGTCTCACGATCACCTCCTGCCAGGGGTCTTTCTGGGTGCATTTTCTCCGGTTACTCCGCTTTCCTCCTACAGACCAAAAACAGGCATGTTAGGCTGATTGGTAACTCTAACATTGTCCCTAAGTGAGAGAGAGAGAGAGTGTGAATGATTATCTCTATACTCTGTGGTGGAGTGTACACCTGTCCAGGTGTACACTCCACCACAGAGACTGTTGGAGATAGACACCAGCTCTCCATGACCCAGCGAGGAGAAAGTGGGTAAAGACAATTCATGGATGGATGTTAGGTTTTGTAAAACTAGATTGTTAAGTTGTTGTATATAAAAGCTTTTTGTCTTATTTGATTATCTACTAACATTTTGTTTCTGATACTCTAAGCAACAGTTGCTTTTATGTTTCCTGTAACCAGTGTTTTATTTCTTCCTGTCTGTGATCCTGTGTGTAGTGTGTAACTGTGGTTCAAGGTTATGTGAGCCCATTACCGGGGATTGTATCTGTCCTCCGAGGACGCTGCTCCCTGAGTGCACTCAGTGTGAACCTCAGACATTCGGCTGCCACCCAGTGGTGGGCTGTGAGGTCTGCAACTGCTCCTGGACCGGAGTCATCTCCTCTGATGTCAGCTGTGACACGTTCAATGGACAGTGCAGGTACTTCAACACAAAGGAAGCATCCATAAAACAATGTGTCAGTTGTGGTTACCATGAGAAACCCACTCATTCATGTTTTTTTTTCTCATTTCAGATGGCTTAGTTTCATTATGAATTTTGGTTTAGCTAAATGTATACGTAAAAGTTAAGTTTGTAGATGGATGCATGGCTGACTGGATGGACGAATGGCTGGATGGATGGACAGATGGATAGATGGAAGGATGGATATGTTGTGTTTCTGAAATCAAAAAACATTCAATACAAAAACAACTGGACTTTATTTGTAACAGAAGACACCCTGATGCATGCTCAATAATCCAGGTAGAAAAATCTAAAAAAGCTAAGTCTGCTTTTTTAGATGTAACAGAAGACGTTTCGCTCTTCATCCGAGGAGCTTTCTCAATTCAAAGAGCAATGAGAGTGGGGTTCAGGTTTTAAAGGCTGAGATGTGTGTATCTAACGTTTTGGGAGTTGATCGTTGGTTACATACTGTAACCCCAAATTATACGAGTATAGGCATAGCCCATAAAGGCTGTTGCTAGTGGGCTTATTCCTGCACGTGCAACGCAGCAGTGAAAACTTTAGTCCACACCCACCTGCTGTGTGGGCCATCCAGTCCCTGATGTCAGCCAGGCAGTCATGCAGAAATTGCATAGAGCATGTACCATTGTGTCTTAGGGGGAAGTAAATTTGACAGTCATCGGTGTAAAAGTGAAAGCGTATGTTGTATTTCTGGAAAATGGCACCAAGTGGCAGCAGGTATAAAGAGAATAGGAGGGGACCCAGGATGGACCCCTGCGGAATCCCCCATTTAAGTGCTGCCCCTGCAGAACTAAAATCTTTGATGTAAACACTAAAAGATCTGTCAGCGAGGTAGGATCTGAACCAATTGAGGGCTGACCCTGTGATGCCCACCCACTGCTCCAAGCTAGCAATGAGGATCTCATGGTCAGTGGTGTCAAAAGCAGATGTAAGGTCCAATAGGACAAGCAACACAGAATCACCAGTATCTGTGGATAAGAAGATGTCATTAAAAACTTTCAGTAGAGCAGTTTCAGTGCTGTGGAGAGGTTTATAGCCAGATTGGAATAATTCTAGGATACCATGATCCTCCAGGAAGCACTTCAACTAGGACTCAGCTATTTTTTCCAGAAGTTTAGAAACAAATGGGAGTCTTGAGACAGGTCGGAAGTTGGATACGACTGAGGGGTCAAGGTTTGTTTTTTTCAGGAGAGGTTGAACAGCAGCATGTTTTAAATTATTTTGCACCACGTCGGTGGATAAACTGCTATTCACAATAGCAAGAATGCAAGGACCTAGAGTATGAAAAACCTCCTTTAGTAGCCGAAGGGGTACCACATCAAAGGGGTAACCAGAAGGTTTCAAGTTGCACATGACCTGCTCTAGAGAAGACAGAGAGATTGGTTTAAAATGGTCAAATAGAGCTACAGATTGTGGTGGGAGGGATGGATCATGAGTTGGAGGAGAAATGAGATGTTGCAATGTTTTCTAAAAAGAAATGTAGAAAGTTATCGCACAGCTCAGTCGAGGCTTCTAAAGGTGATGGTTCATTGAGGTGGAGAACAGAGTTTAGGGTAGAGAAGAGGACATGTGGGTTGTGAGAGTTTGAGGCAATGATATCCGAAATGTATTGAGATTTAGCAGTTTTCATTGCTTTCTGATAATGACGCCACCTCTCTTTTAGTATTTGAAAAGAGACCTGTAGCCTGTCTTTCCTCCATTTGCACTCCGCCTTCCTGCTCTGCTGTCTAACGGCCTTGGTGACGTCATTCAGCCAAGGTTCTGCTCTGAGTTTCGATTTTCTAGTTTTAATAGGAATAACGTGATCCAGAGCCTTTAAGCAGACATAGTTGAACTGGGATGTCAGCTCCTCACTGGTGGAGAGAAACACCGGCGGCTGAATTATCATTTCAGAGTTTGAAACATCTGTGAAAAATGCGGCAGTGAAGTGGTTAATGGCCCGGCTGAGATGTGCAGTAGCACACAGCTTAAGAGTTAGATGGGGGAGGGTGAACTCAAACCAGACTGGCATATGGTCTGAAAACACATTGTCACCGATTTCAAGATAACAGTCACATCTCTAGTTAAAACAAGGTCCATTATATGTCTGCGCTCTTGGGTGGGACCATTTACATGCTGATTTAAATTAAATAAGTTCAGTAAATCTAAAAAGTCCTTAACCAAAGGTTTCTCATTATAGCACACATGCAAATTAAAATCCCCATTAATGACAACATGATCATATTTTGGTGTGATTTCAGCCAAGAAATCAGAAAAATAATTTATGAAATCCTTAGATCAAGGTGGACGGTAGACGAGTGTGCATAACGTCAAAGGCGAATGGCCGAGTTCAAAGACTATCAGCTCAAAGCTGGAGCAAGAAACCTTAATGGGCAGTTGTTTACAGTCAAAATTTGATTTTAATATTGTTAATAATCTATCGCCACGTCGGCCTGATGGCCACGGTACGTTAAAATACAGACAGTTCGGTGGCAATAATTCCGTTAAGGCGCTGGACTCACCCGACAACATCCAAGATTCTATGACAAAGAAAAAGTCCAAATTGTGCTGTTGGAAGTAATTCCTGAGGATAAAAGGAGTGAACATGACTTAGGATTTGCTCCAGGGCATCTGAGGATTACTGCAGCTGGTCAGCACCAATTGGAAGTGGGAGCTAAACAGTCCGTCCAGACTGATGGGTCTCTCTAGCAGTTCTCTTTTTATCTCATCTGGAATGGATGAAGAGAGGCGAAGCCACATTTGGCGCTGCAGCACCATCGTCCATGTCATGATATAGGCAGCACAGAGCCTGAGCCGCGCATACATTTAAAATGTTGTCTACATAATTTCAAAGCTCATCTTGCTCTTCTGGTGGGAGGTTCAGCTCTTTAGTACCTTTGGAAATGCTAAACACTAGCATAGCCATGTTGTTGGTCGCTGTGGCTGACTGAGACGTGCACAGATTTCTGGCAGTGAGTCTGGCAGTGAGTTGGTCACAGGAAGATGGAGGGACGGGACTTCGTCTGATGTGCCGGGCCTCTCTAACCCTGAAAACAACCATCTGGCTGGGCTCCAGAGGAGGAGCAGGTGGAAAACCTTTATCAGTGTGCCCCTCTACCTTTGTGATGGGCAAGTAATAATAATAATAATAATAATAATAATAAACTTTATTTGTATAGCACCTTCCTACAATGCCTTGCATTGACCAAGGTGCTTAACAGGATAAAAAGATGAATAAACTGGAACAATAAATCAATGAAAATAGAATAAGAAACAACAGCAATAAAAGAAGGCAATGGAAATAAAAAATGCTACATACTAAAATACCAAAAGTAATAAAAGTTACACACTGAAAGCTTTTTTGAACAAGTGGGTCTTCAGTCTGGTTTTGAACAGAGTCAGATCAGAGGTGGCACGCAGCTCAAGGGGGAGACTGTTCCAGGCTTTTGGGCCGGCAACAGAAAAGGACCGGTCTCCCCATTGTTTGTACCTTGAGCGAGGCACCTCCAGCAGGTGTTGACTGGCAGATCGTAAAGCTCTGCCGGGCTGATGGACTTTCAAAAGTTCTGAGATGTAGAGAGGTGCAAGTCCATTCAGAGCTTTGAAAACAAACAGGAGCAGCTTGAACTGTATCCTGAACTGAACCGGGAGCCAGTGTAGAGAGGACAGGACAGGAGTGATGTGTTCATATTTTCATGTGTTGGTCAAAAAGCGCGCGGCAGAGTTCTGTACAAGCTGTAAACGGGAGATGGAGGATTGATTAATACCAACAAACGAGTAGTTTGAGAATAGTGCTTTCAGCTTCAACAGGTCAATGACTGCTCCCAACTGATATGCTGACTCGGCTGTAAAACCGAAGCCAGACTGGGTCTCCATGGCTGGAGTGCGGGGCAGCAAACTTTCCTGCCAAGTCATCTGGATTTAGGGGCCCTAACGGCTCCAGCACAGTGAGGTCTTTGGTGCTCGCCACCTTCTGAATAATGTCAGGCAGAGCATGGATGAGTATGCCAATCTTTGGGAGTGGGGTGGTTGCTGACATTGGGATGCCCACGAAACCACCTATCAGTGGCAGCTCCATCTCCAGCTCTGTCGTCTGGAAGGGGAGCATGAAGCTACTGACTGTCTCCTCGTCAGAGGCGGAAACGTCCGAATCCTGCCTTGCGTCTGGAAAATTGAGGACCTTATCCAGCCGATAATAATAATAATAATAATAATAATAATAATTAATTTAATTTGTAACGCACTTTTCATTAACAAAAATCTCAAAGTGCTACAAAGTGCAACTAAAATCAAAACAAGTGATAAAATCAAGTAAAATCAATGATAAAATAACAAAATCAATAATAAAATCAATTAAAAACAATGATAATATCAACTAAAATCAGAGATAAAATCATGTGGAGGCAGAGTAGGCTTGCTTAAAAAGAAAGGTCTTTAAGCCTTTTTTTAAATAAACCAGTGACTGTGGAGCTCTCAGATAGTCAGGGAGGGAGTTCCAGAGGCGGGGGGCAGCCACACAGAATGCCCGGTCTCCCATGGTCCTTAATTTGGTTCGTGGAAGGTGAAGGAGATTACATTACCGATAGCTCTTTAGAAGCTGGGAAGTTTCCTCGCCTGAAGAGAAGATGGCCGCTTGGCATTGTTTCTTTTTGAGCAGATGAAGCTTGCAGGAGGGGCAGGAAGCCTGTGGTGTCAGAGCTTGACCTGCGTTTTCTGCTCCGAGGCAGCCCTCACAGATGGCATGCAGGCCGGAGCTGAGGATGTATCCCATCCTACAGACTGGGAAAAGTCGAATCATTCCGCTGGTCATCATCTTCTGCTCTTTAGTGTTCTTTAGGCTGCTTGTTGGCTGAAAATAAAGGAGAGCCGAACCGTGGTCTCAGGGGTTTATACTGACCGGGGTGGGGCCCACATAGCAGGTGGGCGTGGACTAAAGTTTTCACTGCTGCGCGTGCGGGGATAAACCCATTAGCGACAGACTTAAAGGGTGAAGCCTAGACAAAATAAAACAACTTATTTTACTTGGAAGGATCAGACTGTCTCTTTCCCCTCTGTAATTTAAATCATGACCATTCAGGCAGTTTACAGTCTGTTGGACAGGGTAAAATATTATTATTGATATGTCTACTGCAATTTTATTCTTACACATTATTTAATCAGGCTCTTTGCTGAATCAGTAACATATAACTATTTTTCCCAGATGTAAGAACAACGTTGTTGGTCGCCAATGTGACCACTGCGCCCCTGGTTTCTATGGTTACCCTAACTGTAGGCCATGTGACTGTAATGATGCGGGAACAGAGGAGGGTGTGTGTGACTCTTACACAGGACGATGTCTCTGCAAGGTTAATGACGTACACACACACGCACGCACGCACACATGCACACACACCCACACACACACACATAACTTACCTAAGTCCACATTGGGGACGCATGTTTTAACTCCCTACTTTAGGGGACACCCCTTTCTGAATGGTTTAGGGACAAACTGCTAAGTGGGTTTTTTTACTCTAAATTTACTGAAAACAAAGGTCACCTGAAAATTTTGTTTAAATCATTTTTTGATAAAATTGTTTTTTACCCTCACATTGGGGACCGGGGAATTTTTTCATCCACTTTGGGGACTTGAGTTTTACACAGATACACAAACTGATTAAAGTCACCTTTGGGGACCTTATATCCGTTTGGGGACTTCAGATTTACATAGATACACAAACTGATTCAAGTCACCTTTGGGTACCTTATATCCCTTTGGGGACTTTAGATTTACACAAATACACAAACTGCTTAACGTTACCTTTGGGAACCTTGTATCCCTTTGGGGGCTTTAGATTTACACAGATACACAAACTGATTAAAGTCACCTTTGGGTACCTTATATCCCTTTGGGGACTTTAGATTTACACAAATACACAAACTGCTTAATGTTACCTTTGGGAACCTTGTATCCCTTTGGAGACTTCAATTCAATTCTGTTTATTTAAAAAGTCCAAATCACAACAAAGTTGTCTCAGGACACTTTACAAGAACATTCACATATGTAGAAAAGCAGCTTAGTAAAGAAAGTTTTACATAGGTTTACACAGATACACAAACTGAGTAAAGTCACCTTTGGGTACCTTAAATCCCTTTGGGGACTAGTCATTGTTTCATATACATTTATTTCAAAACATATGTAATATGAACAAAACAGTGTACTGCAAAAGTGCATTATAAATTGAATTCATTATATGCAACCTTGTACAGGTAGTCCCCGATTTACGAGCGCTCTGATCTACGAGGTTCCGGACTTACGAGCTGGCGAATTTTTGGAAAAAACGCAAAAAATACTGAGTTTTCCTGTGTTTTTTCACCACAGTTCGTTAGCTAAACATGTGGACACACGTTTCCGATCATTTTTATGCACTCATAAGCAGTTTTTCGATGAAAAACGAGTGTTTGTAGTCGCGCTAGCAAAACCGTTCCAATTTACGAGCGAAATTCCGGACTTACGAGACACGTGGCGGCCGTTCCAAATTACGAGATTTCCGGTTTACGAGCGCCTCATTGTAACGGAACTCGCTCGTAAATCGGGGACTACCTGTATTAGTTTATATTGATCTGGCTGGTTGTTCTTGACTTTTGAATTGGGGAAACCTTGTTCAAAACAACCCAAAAATAAATGCTGCACAATATACTGTATGAGCAGCAATGCAAATGTGAAGACATACAGAAAGTACTCTAGATCATCAATATTAGAATTTCCTTTTATCTTTTCTAGCTCTATTGTTTAGCTTTGTGCCAAAAGTAGTTTTTTACCTTATTTGGTTCAGCGGTCTGTTATCCAGCCTGAAGTTAGATAATCTGCACAAATTTAAAGACCATTGTTTAACCCAATTCTGAGCCACTTCTGTTGATGTGTGATAAACTCTGTTTTAGTTCACAGTTGGACCTCTGACATTGATGTTTTCCATTTTACTTCTGCTTAAGTATAGCACTTGCATAATATTTTTTATTGAATATATGTTCACAAGATGTTTCCCCCTCCCAAAAAATCCCCCCAAAATATTTCTCTATATCACCCTCTTGAAATAGATTTTTCTTCAATTAATGAAAATCATAAATAAATGTATTTTCCTCTGATATAAATTCTTCCTAACTTTTAGTAGTTTTTTTTTAAACTAGAGACCAGCCTATTGGATTTTATGGACCAGCTTCTGGCTAAAGATGATTGGTTAAACATGTCAAAAATATTTTCCCAAAAGATTTAACAAATTTATAGTCTTATTTCAGATTTGTTTAGTATAAAATCATGTGAAATTTGAGACAATGTCAGCCCAAGAAATACACACAGAAGAAAAATAATTCCAACAAAAAATGATTAACTTTTTTACTAACAATTTCACAACTCTATTGAAACACTCTGAAATTCAAATAATCATTGGAAAAGAGCATGAATCATCAGGACAGGCTTTGGACAACAAAAATACACTTTCAATGGGCTAGTGTGTTTTGTGTTCAACATATTAATTTCAAGTATTACATCAAAACAAAAACTTCAATCATTATTTGGTACACAATTCAATCTACACATTCAATTTTTGATGCATTTTTTTAAACCTCAGTCTAATGTCAGTCCTTAAGCGTATGGGATTCTGCAATGATACAAGTGTCTTCACTAACAAATTAAAAAGATAACTGTTGAGGTAATTTTCAATAAAATTGTTATGAATAGTTAGCACCTTATCAACTGTTACATCTGTCATAGAGCACCAAGTATGAAGAACATATATGTCTTTGTCCAGGCTATACTAATGGTTAACAAACAAGTTTTTTTATTCTATAAGATGTAACCAGAGTAAATTTCTCCATTCCAAGATCTCCATTCCTATCAGAATAATTTTGTTATATTACAATAGTATTTTCCCCCTTTACATTTTATTATTATTATCTCAAGAAGTAATGTCTTAAAGATGTTTTATTGTTAATTATTTCATTAATTTCAAACGTTTATTTTTGGAAAAAAGTCCTCTTTTCTTTGATTCTCTTGAGTAAAAAGAAAACCAGCAGGAACAAACATCATTCAATGTGTTTGTTCTAGCATGGTTTCTTTGTCACCTGACTGGTAGCAGTATGCAACCATCAGTATCTCATCAAATCAGCTGGTGCTCATCAGGCAAGGTGGGAGAGGCTTTACAGTTGCTGCTGCAGTTCTGCAGGCTTCAAGTTGTTTGTAAGCCTCTATCTAATGCTGTTTGCCACATGTGATGACATGCCTCTCAACTCTTACATGTGTATTTGTGGGACAGAAACCTTCTGCTGATTATGTGTTTTAACCGTGGGAACTGGTGAGTGTTTTGTTTGTTGTCTGGAGCTGGCAGAGTTAGTGCTGGTCTCCATGTAATTGTTTGGGCTCTGTGTTAGTTCAGTGCTAATGCTAACAAACTTTGTTGAATATTCTTTGACATCATCTTGAAGTAATTAACTGAAGGTACATTAAATGGTGGAATGCTATTTTGTGCTAATGTGAAATATTGAGAATCTAATGTTATTTGATTATTGAAGAGTACTCAACTGAGTTTAATTATATTTATAATCTAAACTTAATTACTATAGTAAATATGGAAAAGCATGTACAAGTATTGATTATATTTATGAAATGATTTTGATGTTGATAAAAACCCAGGGTTATTTATTAAGAGGTCTGCTTTATACAGGCCAGGTTCCTGATTCTGAAGGTTCCTGATTCTGATGATCCTGATTCCGGATCATGTCTGTTGTCGAGCTGACCAGACTGGCGAGCTACCCTATAATGAACCAGGAGAACTGTTGAATTCCCTCAACTCCTTCCAGTCTGGTAGGACAGTGTTTTTCAACCTTTTTTGAGCCAAGGCACAGTGTTTTCATTGAAAAAAAATCCCGAGGCACACCACCAACCAAAATTGTAAACATAGATACACTGTATCCGCCTATATTAAATATACAGTCATTCTTATCAAAGTGTCTGGAATAGGAATGAAATAAACACAAAAATGTATTTTTTTATCATATTTTATATTTCTTATTTCAAATTGCAATTAACATGTCTTCAAAAATACACCCGTACAGTACCATAACAATGTAGTCTTAAATTTAAAGAGGTTGTAGAAAGGGGGTGGGGGGGGCTTTTTTGATAAGGCACACCTGACGATCACTCTTGGCACACTAGTGTGCCTAGGCACAGTGGTTGAAAAACACTGTGGTAGGAGATGTTTAAGCCTATAACCACATCCACATTTTCCTCTGGACTGAACTGAATTGGATCCTTTCCAACATTCCATCTTACTCCCATCAAGGAGTTGAACTGTGAACATTTTTTCCCATGGCTATAAGAAAAGAAAAACAATTGTGGAGAATTCATGGTTTCAAGTACTTGTTTGTATATATAGATTTTGTAAATATTGTATAATATAATTCACTTTCTTGGCACTATAAGGTTGTCTGTGTGTTTTTATAAGGTACCACTTCCCTCTAGCAGTCAAACCCAGACTCTTCTGATTTAACTATCTCATTAACCAACTCAAATACCCATATATGTAATGTATATGCTACAAAAACAACTTTCTCAAAAACAACACACTGGTGTCAAAGAATGCTACTTACCTAATATTAACCCTTTATATTTTTGGATGACACCATTTTGTTAATAAAGTTTGTCATTTTATTCTCAGCTGGTGTCCATGTTACTATGCAAATGTTTATGTGTAGAGCATAGATAGACCATGCATATACTACTGGCTGCTGAATATATTATTCTGCCAGAAGATAAGTACATTTAGTTAGTCCTAAAGTTTACTCAGTCAGATCGATAAGTTTGCTGCCTCATCATTGTAGGCAAATAGTTTGTGCTCAGCACACAAACTGAAAACAGATAAACTAAAGGCTCACACATAGCTCTACGTACATCTGTACGCGTGTCCGTAGGCACGTACTGTACATAGCCAGTTCATCCCCATACCTTAGCATACGTTCTCGCGTTCATTCTCGCATTTTCGCACCAAATTCTTGACATCATTTGAGTAGCTGCAACGCAGAGCGTTTATCTACGGGACAAATTGAGGTTGCTGATTGTCATTTGTTGACATGCCTACTGATTTGATTGACAGATCGGGGGGAGGCGTGAGCTGGCAGCTGCAGCCATAGCGGTGTTCTGTGTTTATATGTTATTTAAAAGTCCTAAAAAAATGGAGCGCTGGTCGTGCAGCCCACACATCAGACCAGCACACCAGGAAATCTGCAGAACCTCCCGCAGCCACGATGGACCCAAGTTTAATTCGCTCGTGACAAATTTGTTCATTTCTCATAATTTCAGTCATGGAGTCAACGGAAGAGAAATCAATCACTGCCTTTTGGCAAAAAACTAAAGAAAAAGCCAGATCAGGGATGAAGAAGGGGGATTTATTACATTTGTGTCACATACAAAACAGTCCGGCACCGGGCAGTTTATTGTGCGACAACGCGTTTGCGTATATGGTCGTAAAATTTGAGCTTTGCGTGTATATGCCCTGAGGGGTAAACTTGTACCTCTGCATAGTATGTGCCTACAGCTACGTATGGACGTAAGCAGAGCTAAACGGGGGGCTTTAATGTCATGCAAAAATGCATTGAACTTTAACTGATGCTGATTCTTTTATATCGATATGTTATTTTTGAGGAAGTAGTTTTGCAAGTCTAAAAAGAAAAACTGGTACTCATTTGACTACCCGATAGACTAATCCTGATGAAGACTTAACTCTTTTTCCATACTCTGTGATCCATGACTGACATTTCAGCAGATAAGAAACTAACTATTGAAAACTATTTGGCAAATTATCATTTCAAACATGTTCAGATTATTCCTTTTCTACTCAAACCTCAAACATTATATCAAGAAAAACAGTAGAGAAGAAAAAGGAGAAAAAGTACAATCAATAAAAATCTACATACTTGATTAAATTTGACATAACATGTCAAAATGCCTAAACTAGACTGAAAATCACAAACGACTAATTAATCTTTGGCACAAGCCATTCTCTTCAAGGCAGTGATCCGGTTTCGGACGTAATTTTTTACCCCAGTCCAGTTTCTGTCCTTGAGTGCATTTGGTTCTGCCTTGATGCACTGAAGGCAGTGTATTTTCTGAGGTACCTTGCATGTGTGGATGAAATTCATCATGTGTCTTTCAACTGCACGAACCTCTGTGTCTTCCCACCTACATTTAGCATTCCCCTGGTTGCCTGTGAAGAACAAATGTAAAGACCATAATATTAAAAAAATTCAGTTTATCTAAAACATAGATGGCATAGACTACTTCAGAACACTGCAAAAGCTATGTATAAAAATATTTGATTTATGTTAAGCAAACCCCCACCCTACATTAGATTTAGAATGGGTTTGGAAACAATTTTTAAAGAAATTACTGGAACTGCAGTCAATAGGTAGAAAGAAAGAATTGTTGATGAAGATGATTGTCATCATTGATGCTTCTGTCTGGTATCAGTTTTATTGTAATTTTTCTCTTAAGAATTCAGTTGCAGCTCATATGAGGCAGAGGGGTGACATCATGCTTGCAAAATGTAATATGTTTGCATATTTATACTATTTGTGTTTCCATTATCTGAGGGCGACAGTGGTAAGGAAAAACTCCCTCATGAGAAAGAAACCTTTAGCAGAACCAGGCTCAGGACAAGTAGTATCTGCTTTAACCAGTTGGGTTTGGTAAGAACAAGGAGGAGGAACAGATACACAATGGCAGATCAAGAATCACATGATATAAATAGTATCAAATGATAACTATTCAATTTTAAGAAATCATTTTAAGAAATCAGGTCATTCTGTCCTCCAGTAGTCTAAGCCTATGGCAGCATATTATAAGCCAACCCTAACTCTAAGATTTATCAAAAATGAAAGTCTAGTCTTAAAACTGGACAATGTTATCAGCCTCACAGACAGAAACTGGAAGTTGGTTCCACAAGAAAGGAGCCTGATAACTGAAAGATATTCCTCCCATTCTGCGTTTGGAAACTCTAGGTATGAACCACAAGTAAGCATTCAGTGTGAGAGAGAAGTGCTCTATTAGGAAAATCTGGAACAATAAGATCTCCAATTTAAGATGGAGCTAGGTTGTTGAGGGCTTTAATTTAAATTTCATTTTATTTATTTATTTATTTATTTATTTAAATTAAGACAATACAACATGTCAGCAGTTAGCATCAATGTAAATATGCCAGAGTTAGCACAAAAGCTAATTTTAATCCATTGTCCTAAGGCAAGTAAGAACAAGAAACATCCCACAAAACAAAAAGCAGAGAATAATACAAGCATCACCTGCGTAACACAACATGAAATTAAAATAAAGATATGATGCCATAACAAAATAGACAAGAAATCTACATATGAGTGCACCTCTGGTTAGTTCTCAATCAGTGTTTCAAAGACTTTATAGATTAGAAGTAAATTTTTGAATTCAATTCTGGATTCAACAGGGAGCCATTGGAGAGAAGCTAAAACTGGAGAGATATGATCTCTCCTACTAACTCCAGTTAAGACACTGGCAGCAGCATTTTGGATTCATTGAAGACTTTTTAAATAAGCTTTTCACACATACACATATATAAGTTTGCAGATGATACAGCGGTGGTGGGATGCATCACAAACAATGATGAGTCCAGCTACAGACAGGAGGTGGAACACCTGGAGAGCTGGTGCAAAGAGAATAATCTTCACATGAATGTGAAGAAGACAAAGGAGATGATTGTGGACTTCAGAAGGAACAAACACACCCATGCCCCACTGAAAATAGGTGGGTCTGCAGTGGAAGTGGTCTCCAGCTACAAATACTTGGGTGTACACATGAATGATAACCTCAGCTGGAGCAACAACACCACCAGCCTGATCAAGAAAGGTCATCAGAGACTCTACTTCCTCAGACGGCTGAGACGAGCTGGTCTGAGCAGCCCAGTCCTCACCTCCTTCTACAGGTGTGCAGTGGAGAGCATCCTGTGCTCCAGCATCAACGTGTGGCATGGAGGCTGCACAGTTGAAGAGAGGAAAGCTCTGCAGAGAGTGGTGAAGGCTGCACAGAAGTCTGTTGGAGTCAGTCTCCCCACCATCACAGACATTTACACCTCCAGATGCAGGAAAAGAGCCACCTGCATCATGAAAGACCTCACTCATCCAGCACACTCACTCTTTGCCCCACTCCCCTCAGGACGGAGGTTGAGGAGCATCAAGTGTAGAACCACTAGACTGAGGAACAGCTTCTACCCTGAGGCTGTTAGACTCATGAATAAATAAAAATAAAATAAAAAATAAACACTGCAAAATATCACATCATGCTGATGCTGATCTGTTTTCTTGTTGCTGTGTTCATCTGTGTTCATCTGTGACCATCTGCTCATACAAACTCATGTTCGTGCTGCTGTTTATTCCCACTATATTAGGCTTAGTGTATTACTAGTTGATGTTTTTCTTAGTTAGTTCTAGATGTTATTACTGTTTTTCTCTTTCATTTGTTGTTGGATGTAACTGGGACCTCGTGTACATAATCTCGTTTTCATCTCATGTACCACATGCGGTGCAAATGACAATAAAGACTCTCTGACTCTGACTCTGACTCTGATACACATACATATATACACATATATACACAAATATATAGATATACATCTAGTCTTCTCTCCTTTTCACTTTTTGTGATTGTTGGAGCAAAAATCAACTTCAAAACTTAAATTGATTTTATGCACAGCCCAAGTGGACATCTCATCCTCTGACGTCAGTAATACATTTCTAACCAGTGTCAAATTATAGTTATGATCAAAGCTGCACATATGTGTATATGAAAGAGCAAACAACAAAACAATGTTAAAAACACCAAAGAATCCTATTCAAAAGGTGCATTATTGTTTGAAAAATAACTATATAAAGAAAAAAGAAAGTAGGCTCAATCATTAAGGTAAATAAATTACATACAAAAAAGGTATTTAAGAAATGAGCATGCATCAGGGTACATACAAAAAAGTTAAACTGTATCATCCTGGAGAGTTTCTTTTTTTTTGAAAGGAAATGTTTTGTCCTTCATCCAAAGGACTTCCATCAGTCTGAGGCCTGCCAACAGGGTCTATTGTATTAAGTAGCACCTTGTTGACTTGTTTCAAACCAGTCTGCTGTTGAGTTCAGTGTTGTTATGCACTATGATTAACTGCTTTAGACTGATGGTCCTCCATTTTGCATGTGTAAAGCCATTATGCCTGGGAACTCAACAGCAGACTGTTTTGAAACACATCAACAATGTGCTTGGTATGACATGTCGTGTTGGTGGGCCTCAGACTGATTAAGTCCTTCAGATGAAAGATGAAACATTTTCTTCCAAAAAGGAAACCGTCCAGATGACATGATGTAACTTTTTTGTGAACTATAGAATGAGTTTTTGACACAAAACAGTAGTTGGTACAAAAGCCCAAGACAAGCCAACAACTATTTCTTTACCATGTTTTTGACGAGAACAAGATGAAATGGAAGATGAAGATGTTGTCTCTGGTGCCTTATTGGTATCCTTATCTGTCATCTCATTCACTTGTGTTTCTGTTGCCTTTGTGGCTGAAGTTTCTGTTGCCTCCGTGGCTGAAGTTTCTGTTGCCTCCGTGGCTGAATAAAAGGACTCCTGCTCATCACTTGAGGAATCCAGATCTTGTGATTCAATTCTTTCTGAAAATAAGTTGCAAGTAATTTGAGAAAAAAAGATCACATGCAATTTTTGTTGAAAAATAAAACCACTAACAGATCAGATTTCTTACATTACTCTTGCACCCAGACACAAATGTTATCCCTTAAAGCTGCACAGACATTTCATAGGATTGCAAACAATACATTAGCTGCAGTTTTGCAGTCTCCCAGTTTGATAACTGATTAATGTGGTTCTTAAACTTTATTTACCAACAATTGATTATGTTAAGATAATACTGTACATATTGGATCCAAATCAAATATTCACGCTTACCTTATCCGGATTAGTTCAAGGGTGTCAGATAGAGAGCCTTCCAAGTAAAAAAAAGTGACTTCCTGTTCTGAGGGGGCAGGACTTCAATGACGTCACAACATGACAACAAAGGATCGTCGGGTATCCAACAGGGATGAGTCATGCCAAGTTTGGTGCATTTCAGTCTTTCATTGTGAAAGTTATAGCTGTTTGAAATTTATGGAGTGAAACACAAATTGGAGTCCTGGCCACGCCCCTTTAGTATAAATGAAAATGCAAGCTTTTGATCATTTTTACTGTCCAGTGTATTAAGGGCATATTAACCAAGTTTGAAGGCAATCCTTTAAAATCCCTAGGAGAAGTTCGTTCAAATCCGTAAGTAGAAACACCAGAAAATAATAATAATAATAATAATAATAATAATGCATTTTATTTGGTAGCACCTTTCAAAACATCCAAGGAAACTTCACAGCATTAAAAACACAATAAAACAATATAAAATAACTATATAAAAAAGAAAAATTAAAGTGAGAAGGCTAACTTGAACAGATGAGTTTTGAGTTTTGATTTGAAGGTCAGAAGGCAGTCAATGTTACGGATGTCTGGGGGAAGAGCGTTCCAGAGTTGGGGAGCAGAGTGAGAAAAGGCTCTGTGTCCCATGGTGCTGATGCGGACAAGAGGCACATTGAGATGGATGGAAGAGGAAGAACGAAGAGAGCATGAATGGGTGGTAATGTGCAAGAGATTAGACAGGTAAGGAGGGGAGAGGCTATGAATAGCCTTAAAAGTGTACAACAGGATTTTAAATTGAATTCTGAATGTGACTGGAAGCCAGTGAAGTTGCTGTAAAACTGGGGTGATGTGGTAGAATGGGGGGGGGTTTGGTAACGATGCGGGCAGTTGAATTTTGAACCATTTGAAGCTTACGGGTTAATTTGAAATATGCAGACCGGGTAATACTATTGATTTGAGAATGGAAAGAGAGAGTGCTATCAAGAATGACACCCAGACTCTTGACGTGAGGGGAGGGAGAAACCAAGGAGTTGCCAATGATGAGGGAAAAACTGTTAACTTTAGACAAGGTGGATTTAGTACAATGAGTAAAAACTCTGATGTATCACTGTTTAATTTCAGGAAGTTAGACGTGAACCAGGATTTAATTTCAGCTAAGCAGGAAGTGAGGGAGGAGGGAGGAAGTGAAGAGTCGGGTGCAGTGGATAAAAAGAGCTGGGTGTCATCAGCAAAACAATGGAAATGGGTGTTAAATTCACAGAAGATATCGCCAAGGGGGAGAAGGTAGATGATGAAAAGAAGGGGCCCCAGGACAGAGCCTTGGGGCACACCTGAAGTCACAGGAGAGGAATGGGATCTGAATGATTTTAGTTGGATGAACTGGGTGCGACCAGAGAGATAGGACTGAAACCAAGCAAGGGGTGTGTGGGTGATGCCAATGGATGAAAGTCTATGGAGGAGGATGTTGTGGGAGATGGTATCAAAAGCCGCACTGAGATCGAGAAATTAGGAGGGAAAGTAAACCAGAATCTGCCGCCATGAGAAGAGAGTTGGTGATTCTGAGAGCAGATTCTGTGCAAAAAAAAATCATCTGTGTTAATTGGGTTTATTGATGCCTCTAAGGCATTTGATCGTGTCAATCATTACAAGTTATTTGACAAATTAAAACAGAGAGGTGTTCCAGATATTATTATACGAATTTTAGTTTACTGGTATTCTAACCAGAAAATGCATGTAAAATGGGGCAATAACATCTCTGCTTCCTTTGGTGTGAGTAACGGTGTGCGTCAGGGTGGGCTTCTTTCACCTGCCCTGTTTAACATTTATATGGACGACCTGTCAAAAGAATTGAACCTCTGTAAAACTGGATGTGTGATCGGTGATACCCTGGTTAATCACTTTATGTATGCTGATGACCTGGCTGTCCTCTCGCCCAGCAGTGCTGGTTTTCAACAGTTACTGAATATCTGCTCTGATTATGGGCTGAGATTTGATGTGCAGTACAATGCTAAGAAAACGGTTGTGCTAATATGTAGGACTAAAGCAGACAAACAACTCTGTTTCCCTGATTTCTTTTTGTCAGGACAAAAGTTAAATGTTTGCTCAAAAACTAAATATCTGGGTCACTACATCACTGACCAGCTATGTGATGATGATGACATTTATTGACAGTGTCGCATGTTGTACGCCCAGGCAAACATTCTGAGGAGGAAGTTTCACATGTGCACTAATGAGGTAAAAATATGTTTGTTTAAAGCTTACTGTACATCCTTGTATGCAGCTCCTCTGTGGTGTAAATTTAAAAAAGCTAGCATGCAGAAGCTTAAGGTTGCTTATAATGACTCCCTGAGAATTCTACTTAAGAAACCAAGGTTCAGCAGTGCAAGTGAAATGTTCTGTAATGCACATGTCAGAACGTTTCAGGCGCTCATGAGAAATTTGATGTACAAGTTTATGTGTCGTTTGTGCAACTCCATGAACAGTCTTATTGTAACGTTTTCACATCCCTCTGTCAGTGCGCTAAGATACCAGTCGGCTCTGTGGAATCATTGGTACGCAAGTCTCTTATAAGATTTAATTTTTTATTAAATATATTTTTATTCTTTTTATTTTTTTCGGTATGTGTTGTGTGTGTTATGTTTTTTTGTGGACCACGAGTCTGTCGAATAAAGTTGATGATGATGATGTGCTGACCGGGGCAGAAACCAGACTGAAACTGTTTGTATAGACTGTTATCGGTTAAATGGAGGTGGAGTTGAGAGGCGACTGTTTTTTCCAGAATTTTAGAGATGAATGGAAGGTTAGAAATAGGACAGAGATTTTTGAAGGTATTAGGATCCAATCCAGGTTTTTTTAACGATTGGAGTGATAACTGCAGTTTTGAAAATAACTGGGACAGTTCCAGAAGAGAGAGAAGAGTGGATAATAGCAGAAATGAACGGAAGAAGTGATACAATGCAATATTTAACAAGGGCTGTAAGGAGAGGATCCAGTGAGCATGTAGAGGACTTGGATTTATGGGGGCGGCCGTGGCAGAGTGGTAGTGGCAGCCGACCCCCGATCGGAAGGTTGGAGGTTCAAATCCCGCTTCCGTCCACCATGTGTCGTTGTGTCCCTGGGCAAGACACTTAACCCCGAGTTGCTCCCGGTAGGTCTGGATGGCGCCTTGCATGGTAGGCTACCGCTACCGGTGTATGAATGTGTGAATGAATGGGTGGATAGCTGGTATTGTAAAGAGCTTTGGGGCTCCTCACAGGGGGTTGGAAGGCACTATATAAATAAGCTCCATTTACCATTACCATTTACCATAAGTTTGGGTCCTGGAGGGTGCGTGGGAGTTTGCCCAACCAGTTTACATGTGCTTTGTGGACTTGGAGAAGGCATTCGACCACGTCCCTCGGGAGGTTCTGTGGGGGGTACTCGGTCCGTGTACTTTCAGGCAGTTCGTTTTTTCATTTGAAACAAAAATGAAAAAAATAAATAAAAAAACACTTGTTTTTTCGTTTTTCGTTTACTGAACCAAAACAAAAAAATGGATTACAAACCGTTATCCGATTTCTGATTTTGTGCACAAAACGAAAATGGAAAAAACGGATAACGACGAGTCAGTTTCGATTTTGTATTTTGTATTTTTATTTTTTTTAAACAAGCGACATGACCCGGAAACTACTCTTGCACGTAAACGACGTCAGTTGACCACCAGAACACAAGGGTGGAAAACACGGCTCTGCTACATAATGAAGGTACGTTTTCGCTTCATTTTATCAGACTAGCATCTGCTTTTGTAGGCTTTTGCAGTCTGTCGGCATGTCTTTAATAGGATCTTGTATGTCGCAGGTGCAAAAAGAAAGCATCTATTTGACGGATGACGCTAACGTAGCCATATTTCCCCAAGTGGATGAGGACTTCAACTGCTTTGACCTCATCACA
>JBBPBX010018915.1:0-21347 GCA_038048925.1 Garcialebias charrua
TGTACAAAAGTGTAGCAGGTGCTAAATAATTTAAAATAATGTTTTTTTTAATTAAAAAATTCCACATCGATCGTGCAGCTCATCCATCATTCCGCAATCAATTGTGTGTCCTGTCCAATCTTACTTAGAAAAACCGTGATAGAGCGAGTCAACGAAAAACGAGCCACAAAGTAGCGAGGGACTACTGTAATCCTAAAGGGTGTTTAGGAGATATATTTTTATCAGGCATGCTAACTTTGCTACAAGAAAAAGTCTGGGGAAAAGAAATTATTACACATTATGTGTCTTATAGAAAAACTATTTTCCTATTCTGCTATGGCTCTTGGACTGCTTTGAATGTCTTTATCTGGCCCTCTGGAAAAACATAAATGTTGCTCACCCCTGTTTTAGAGGATACTTTTAGTCTTATAAACTACACACACACAAATAATAATTATTGCATTTGCCAGGTTTTCCCACAACATTTGTCTCTCTGAGACCCTTGGTTCTCTTCTCTGTTCTCATGACCAGACTTTTCCACATGTCCCCTCATGTTCATGGCAGCCAGTCATACCATCTCCTGCTCTCCTGCTCTGTTTGCAGACGGTAGAGATGAAGGAGATGGGGCGGGATGGTAACTCGGATACTGAACACTTTCCACCAATGGAAGGCCACGGCAGGGCCGCTTCCATGCCCCGCCTCCCAGGCGACAACCAAGTGAGCAGCATTCTCACCTCTCCAGTGTCTTTGTGTCGTCTCGTCTTTTTTTTTGTTCCATATTTGTCACATTGCGGAAGGTCTGATTTGTTGCTTGCCTCTGAGGTTGCAGAAAGTTTGGAGTAAAGCTAAGAAACAAATTCCTGCAATTACTGGTTTGCGCTCTACATTGAGATGCATGAATAAGCAGTAAATGTGGCTCTCATCCTGTCATGACGATATTTCTGGTTAAAACATGACTATGTTTTGCCAGCTCACTAGCCTCCAAGCTAGGTTTAGCGTTAGCAAAGCAAAAATCAAACCCTGCGTTCTGTTTTTCATCAGATTTCCTCCCGTCCTTTCACCTGCATGAATATTTTTAAGTGGAGTTGTCCTGTTTTCCATCTCCCACTGTGATCCATTGTGGTGTTTCATATTACGGTGACTGCTCCGGTTGTCCTTAACACACAAAAAACTTTAATAAAAAACAACAACACATACACAGTTCTCTGCCCCAAAGTTCATTTGTTCTTCTTTTGTCAGGACCCTGTGTATTTATTTGTGATTTTACTAAACCATCTCTTCCTCACAGTCAAAGTCTTTGCGATCTTTTAACCCCAGGACCTGAACAAGCATGACGCTGAGTGTGTATGTATGTGTGTGTGGGAGGATATGTACTCAGCAGATTTTTGTCACAGTGTTCTCTGTGCCGTCAGTGTATCAGTCCCATCACCCTGCTGTTGTTTGAAACTCCTGTTAAGTGTTTTTGTGAGTCTGCTGTGTGATGTGTCGAGCTAATTGTCGTAGCCGTTGCGATGGAACCGAGGCGCTGTTTGATGAACCTCCTGTGTTCTCTGTAGAACACCTAAGGCACATTGTGTCACTTGAAGGTATAGGCCTGTCGCGATAAACAATAAATCAATTAATCGCATGATAAATGAAAATTATCAACCACATTTTCATTTATCGGCTTTATCGTTTCTTTGTCTCTCTCTTTCTACTGAAGACACTGGATGGCTCAACTCCGGCACTCTTCACTGACCCCTCTCGTTCCCTTTTTTCTCTTTTCTTTTAAACCCGTTTTAACTATCCGAAATCGCGTTTTTGGATCGATAAAAGCAGCTAAGCTGAGAAGCTAAGCTACAAGCTAAGCTAACAGGTAGACCTCAGGAAAAAAATCTCAGATTTTTCTCTGCAAAGAAAGAGAAGCTGAGAACTTGTTTACTGCTTTTTTTATTACAAGCTTTGTGTGACAAATGCTATGCTAAAGAGCTCAAACCGCACCGAGCGTGTGCCATTTTGAGAACTGAAGAGAGACAGCCCATGTCACGTCTAGAGGCTTCCCTCCCATTTTTCTCAAAGAGACACGCTGCTTGCTCTTTCACTAGCCATCCTTCGGTTCAAACTGTCTTGTACTGCCATCCGGTGGTCAAAAAATGTACTACACATTAAACATATAACATTGTCTCTAAAATTTGACAATAAATACTACTTTGTAATTATTGTCAAATTTCAAACAATGTTATAGTTTATCTCAATAATTTCTGAGACAATTAATCGCCGTGCAAAATTTATTATCATGACAGGCCTATGAAGGTATTTAAATTAACATAGCTCAGGGGTCTGCAACCTCACCTCACCCCTTTTGCTCCGAAAATTACTAGCATCTGGAGCCACAACAACCTGCTACAACTGTGATTATCAACTGGTGACCCATGGGCTACTTCAAGTTTGTTGGAGGGGGCTTTCCTGGCCAGTATGCGTGACATGACAAAACAAAAAAATTCTAATGATTTTTTTTTACATTTTTTGAAATTCATACATTAAGACAAAAGAAAATACCAGATTCTTGTAAAGAATGAAATACAAAACGTTTTAAATCAATTAAAATTTTTAAACAATGAATATGGATTTTTTAATGGTAGAAAAATTAAGTATCCATTGAATAAATAAAGCATAAAGTTAAAGTGAATATGTTTTACTCCTTGTATATAATAATATTCAAATTTTTTCAAAATAACTTACAGGAAAACAGCTAAAACTAGCCATTTTTGTTGTTTGTATAACAATCAATGAAATTCAGGTTTTTTTTATTAGTTTTGGTCAAACCTTGAACGAGCTGCTGCAGAGGGACCAAAGAGCCGCATGTGGCCCCAGAGCTGCAGGTTGCAGACCCCTGGCATAGCTCAATCTCAGCAACCCCAATTCAACAAAAATAAAGTTGGAACAATGCATAAAATGTAAATAAAAACAAAATTATTTGAAAGTAACATATCAATCAATCAATATAGCAAAAAATGGGTTTATATGATTTATAAACCATTTAGTTTTTATTTACTTTTTACAAAATATTGTAACTGTATTTCAGTCAAATAAACCCATTTATGTTAAGTCAACTATATATGTGCCTTAGGTTTGTGCTTATTTGTTCGTTTGTCTTTATCACAATGCAGTGGTGCGCACCACTCCTGTTGTCTTTAGGTGTTTTGTTTCTCCACCAGTCCTGCTGTCTCTAATTCTTTATCTGTCCTTCCTTCTTCTCTTAATTGTTGCTCTCCATCTTTCCTTGGTTTTACAACCACAAACTAACATTCAATGCTTTTTTTTTTTTGCTTGTTCTTCTTTCTGGCCCTGTTTTCATTGTATGTAAAAATCATCCACGTCTTTCTTCTCTCAATATTTATTTCCTGTTTTGGTTTCATGTGTTGGCTCCGTGTGTTGGCTCCATGTGTGACCATACCGCTGGTGTATTTGTTGCTCTTTGTGTGTGCGTGTGTGTCTTCTTTGTGCTCATACAGCAGCGGAGGAAAGGGAAGCACCGTGGCAGTAACCTCAGTGTATGTACCCTGTCTTATGTCTTCTCTCCCTTTTTTCTTTAACCCAGTCTCTGTCATCATCAGCCATGTTTTGAACGTTTTATTTTCCTGTCCCATATTGTGTCTCCATGTTTTGTCTGTCATTTGCAGGGAAAATCTTCCTCAAGGGGAGAATAAGATCTTTAGAAATGTGGTTATGTGTAAAGGTTATGAACACTTAATATCTTACCTGTTGTATTCAGCTCTTTGAACAACCACTTTGTAGAAATGGAGTTTGCCGTATTTTCTGGACTATAAGGTGAACTTAAAATCCTTTAATTTTCTCAGAAATTGACAGTGAGCCTTATAATTAGGTGCATCTTATGTATTAATTCTGATTGTACTTACTGACCTCAAACTGATTTCATGTGGTTATTGTGAATGAGATGAATACAGTTTGACTTATATGACTGTTTTGTTTCGCTTGATGCACCTTATAATCCGGTGCTCCTTATAGTCCAAAAATTTTGGTAAATCGGACCAGATTGATGAGCTCATGGCTAGTTTGAGAAAATCCAAGACCAAAGAGGATTGCTATCCTAAAGCCAGTATTTCACTGGGTTGCCACTGCTGGCAACTATTGAACGGCATTCGAGAGTGAACCTTCAAAATATCTCGAAACATTTGCATGGGTTTTCATTTGCCTCAGTTTAGTCACAGAGGTGTGCAGTCCTTTTGCTTGTGCTTTGAACATGTTCAGAAAATATGCGTGACAACTTTTCTCTCAAAATAGTCACAGGCTCACCTGTGGGCATCTCAACCCCATCTCAATCCTTTCTATGTTTCATCGCAGGCATCTGCAACTCATCTTAAGGGTGCTAGAGTTGTGACAAATGCACAAGACCACCTTTTTGACAGAATATGCAAATAAATATTAATCTAATGGTGAGAAAGGTGAATTATTCAAGAATGTAGAAGGTGGGGGGGCTGGATAAGAAGTGGGTGGAGGTTGGCCACAAAATAATGTGCACAGCATAAATATCTGTGCCTTGTACACACACACACACACACACACACACACGAGATTTTGATTTTCAGAAACTGGCCATGCAAAGTGTGGCTGTACAACTCACTGGTCACAAACTCAGAACTCAGTGAGACTGCAGCTAAAAATTAGCCATTTTTTTCTTGCAGCTTTCTTTTTTTCATTCAACCTTTATTTAGATCTAAATAATCACATTGAGCCTCAAGGACTCATTTACAAGTGAGACTTGTTTAGATAGACAAAAAAGTAAGGAAAGTGATAACTAGGATTTGGAGGCAAAAAAAAATAATCCTAACAGACTCTCAATCCATGGCCAAGGACAGATAGCCTGAAATAGAATTAAACAACCTGCACATAAGCACATAATGACACAGACATTCCACAGGGGAAGGGGAGGTAACAAGAGCGGTGAGCGTGTCCACAGTGGCACTATAGGAGTTCTGACAAGAATGGTATAATCAACCAGTTCCCTCTGGTGAGATCCTTAAACATTCTCAAGGGGTGCCGAGGTCGACCAAGGTCCATGCCAGAGAGAATCCAAGAGTCCTGAGATGATGACACAATGTTTATTCAGCCGGGTCCCTCTGATTGGTCCGCAGACTTCCTCGTGTGAGAGGGGAGTGAGGCAGAGCGTCGATTTACAGGGCCTTCAGGCGAATTGAGATAAAGTGGCCTGTCAAGGCCAGCCGGGGTTGAATTCAGATAAACAATATTTGTTTTGGGAACAGGCAGAAGTTTACTGATTTATGTCTGTCTTGAGTCTTTGCTGGTCCTCACAGATCCCAAAACATCTAAATTAAGTGAACACACCGCTGGTCCGTATCTGAGAGTATTCCCGGAGATCTGAGCCATCCTGCCATTGAATCCTTTCACAAAGCAATTGAGTCTGGGAGCTCGAGGCATGGAGCAAACATCACGTAAGGCAGGCAGCCTGACCAGGCCAAATTTGCTGCCGACAACTACCTTGTTTGTTGATAAACCAGGAACCAGCCGATTCTGAAAAGCAGGCAACCTGTTATCATAAATCCAATTTTATATGGGTCTTCAACATCCTCGATGAACAGCAGAGATAGACACATCACCTTCAACTCACCCCAGGAATCAATGATATATCCAGCTGCATCCGTGCCATCAGGGCAAGTTGGCTCGCCTGAAGCTTGTCTTCTAGTCGAGAAAATTTTATCAGTTGCATTGATAGACCAGCTGACCAGATCCATAGCAAAACACTACAGTTTGGAAGACATGCAGAGAGAGGCTCTGAAGCAGTTTCACAGACAGGACAGATCAAAGCAAAGTGGAAGAGGGAGAGGAGGGGAAAAGGTGTTTTCCCTTGACAAGAGCAAGTGGTGAAGTTCTTACAGTTATGAATTGTTAACTAGTCTACAACAGGTGTGACACCACCCAAAACATTAACTGAGCTTATTTAAAAGCCTTCATGTCATTATGAAATGATTATTTACATAAAAACGGATCATTATCTTTAAGCTCAAATAGCAGCGGTGCTGTCCACGGCACTTTCAACAGGAATATCATGTTTGTGCCAAAACGAGTTTTAAATGGACGCTTGCAAAAATTTCCACAAACTTGTTAAAATTAAAGTTGTTTTAAGATGGCAGTATCTACTTTGGTCTGGGCCAGCCACACTCAGACAAGCTGTTAGCTTGTTAAAATAAAAGTTTTCAAGGAACTGTCCCTTCAAAGAGCTATCTACAACAGGTAAGATATTAGTTGTTCATAAACTTCTACAGAACAATAAGACCTGAACCATTGTTTTAAAATGAGCTGTTTTCCACATGAAACCAGATACCAGCCCAGTTTGGAAATGGGCTGATCTGTGCTTGTCCCCGACAGTCGTAGGACTCTACGACCCTCTGTCTCTCTTTGCTCAGCTGCTGCTGCTCTTTGTTACATGTGTGTTAAACCATAGAGATGCTATCACCTGTCTGTGTTCAGGATTGCTCAATCTGCATGCAAGAAATTTGTTGAAGAATGCGAGCGCGTGTAAGGAAAGTGGAGGGAATGAAACAGTATAGAGAGATTTTTAAATGAAGATGTTGAAACTCAGTGCTATTTCTTTCAAACTAGATAATCTGGTGTTTTCTATACAATTTTTAATCCATAATATGTTGTCTTTTTTTTTTTTTTTTGTCTAATAACGTCAAAACATGGTCAGCTTAGCTTACAGAAAGATATAGCACTGATATTAGCTGATTTGATCTCCCAGGTCAGCCTTGTTTGGTCCTGTTGTCCCCCCTCAGAGCATGTGATGCTGCAGCACTGCTAAGGATTAATCCAGCATCATTAGAGAAGGACGACTCCTCTGTGCATGGCTGCAGAACAGCATGCAGCAATAGTAAACATTTTTTTACAATCTGGAACGTGCCATGCTCAGGCATGAGTGCTGAAGATGGGTAACGTTTTGCAAGTTGTTCCGACTCTTATGTCTTTTTTTTTTTTTTACTTTTATAAAGCAAGTTATAAAGCATGAAAAGCCTGGCTGTTTGGCATCATTTGCAGCACGGTGAATTAGTGGCTATCACTGTTACCTCACAGCAAGAAGGTCCTGGGTGTGGTCCCCGGATTGAGCCTGGGCTCTTTCTGTGTGGAGTTTGCATGTTCTCCTTGTGTTTGCGTGGGTTTTCTTCGGGTTTGCTGGTTTCCTAGTTCAAAACATGCACGTTAGCTTGCCTTCAGGCCTCCTTTGCAAGAGATCTGTGATGGGATTTTGCCTGGTTAAATAAAGGTTAATAAGTAAGTAAAATCAGGTCCTTCTTTTTTTAATAAATGGTTTTCAATCAGGAGTCAACAGGTACACATTACACAAAGTGTGCACTAGTTTGTTTTTTATTGTGTGCCACCATCATTGTTTTAAAGATAACTCTCTTTTTAATATAATTTTGTTTTACTTGGTAAAAGATGATCTTGTGGTTAGTCGATACAGCCACTGATTTACATAGTTACTGTCATTAGATAACTAACTTTTCTTTTTGACTGATTTAGGCTTTATCACATTATTTAGTTACTTTGTATATTTTACAGACATTTTAAGAGACACAATTTGACAACTGTATTTCCTTGTGCAACTTTATAATATGGAGAGTTTTGGTTATCCTTCCTTTCCTCTCACACTATAAGCTTCAAGGAAGAAATTCAAACAAATATAAAATTGTTATAATTTTTTTTATTAAAGTAGTAAAGGAGCATCTATTTATGGGTTGTGTTTTATAGTCAGTCAGTTCTTTAACCAGAAGATCAGTGAAGTGTGGCTTTGAAAGACCTCAGTTTGAAAAATACAGGTTAGCGTTGACCAGACTGACGAGTTAACAGGAAGTCTAACTGGACCAAGACCAAAGTAGATTAATGAGGTCTTACAACAAAAAAAACTCCTTTCACAAAAAGTGAACATTATAAACCATTGAGCTCCAATAAAATGAAATGCCCTGCCACCAAACAGGAAAAAAAACTTTCGATTTTATTGTTCGTCTTATTTTTGTATTACAGTAGTCCTTTGTTTATGGCAGGTGTTGTGTTCCAGACACCCCCGCAATACGTGAAAATCTGCGAAGTAGCGATGATACATTTGTTTTAGTGTTTATATATATTATATATGTTTTAAGGCTTTATAAACCCTTCCCTCACTCTTGCAATGTTCTAAACTCTCAAACCTACATCATTTTAACAACATATATGTACTGCAGCTACTAAATTTTACTTACCAGGCTCTGAAGAGCAGGAGTGGCTCTCGGTTCCGGTCCGACTCTGTTCGGTTTCTGCAGACCTACCCAGCAGTGACAAAGCCCACAATCAATGTTCTAAACTCTTATAGGCCTACCTACCATATTTTTCACCCAGTAAGTCGCAGTTTTTTGCATAATTTGTACGCCCTTCAACTTATTTGCCGAAGCGATGTATTTATGGATTTTTCCCCCCCATATTTATGAAACATTTTTGGGCTGAGATATGACCATTTTCATTCATTTTGACTGAAAATATAGAACCATTCTCAACCATTAGATGGCAGTCGAGCAGAATGGCATGCCATTGTATCATGTAATAGGTAAAAGTGGCTAATAATGACACAATCAGCTTGCCATAGCCTAGTCGCACTCTGCATGTTCATGTTTCTGCGTATCGGCTTTTGAAAATGCAGCTGATTTGGCCATCAAAGTGCATTTATTAAGCACAAGTTAGACTAAGATACACCTTTACTGTAATTTCGAGCAAACGAATAATTGTTTTTAAGTGTTAATCTTGTTCAATTCTTGTTAAAGTTCTCCTGTGCATGCTCTCACGGCCGCCATTTGGCAGCCATTCAGTTTTTGGCACACCGGCCCACATTTCCAGGTTCGGTCCACATTTCCATGTTGTCAACGGTGAAGCGTAACAAACGTGACGCGTAATAGATGCGACGTATACGACAAAGCAACGTATTTATGGATTTTTCCATTTTATCAGACATATTTGGTCTGATGTGACTTATTGGGTGGTGTGACAGGTATGGCGGTAAACACGGTACTAATTTTAAAAACATACTTATATGTAGCTACTAAATTTTACTTACCAGGCTCTGCAGAACAGAAGCGACTCAGTTACAGTCCAACCCGAGAGATGAAAAAAGTTGCAGCAGCCGGCGACACTATAGAACAGTAGTGGCTTCTGGGAAATTAAGTCCTGTTGAGTGGTGATTACAGTGTAGCTTATTGAAAGAAAACTACAAAATGGCGGCACCTGTCCAAATTTATTATGATTTTTTTTTTTACTTTTTCCCAACCACGTGAGTACAATAATATTACTGTAAAGTTGGCAATCACGTGCTGTACTGTATACTGTACTGCACTGTACAATTTTTTTCTATTTTTTGCTGACAAACTGCTATAGAGCAAGTCCGCAAAAGTCAAACCGCGAAGTAACGTGGGACTACTTTAGCCCTTTTAAAATAATAATTTTACTCAATTCTCTTTTCATGCATGTATGGGTTTTAATATGTTTGCCGTTTACAAACAGATCTTTAAATCCAATTTATTTTTATTATTTTTTTAATGGTCATTTGTTACGTGCCTGTTTAGTTTTATGTGTTTTTTTCTTCAAGTTGTAATCTTAGTCTTGGTAGAAGCACATTGCACCTCTTTTTTTTTTTTTTTACTGTATTAATCCCCAATGGGGGAGACATTGGGTTGCTCTGCAGGAAATGTGCCAGACAGATAAAGTTTGATTTGATTACATCGATGGATCTGTAAGTGCAAGCAGCAGCAGCTAGCTGTAGCACTTCTAGTGCAAACTGGGGCACTTCCAGCAGGAATAGAATCATGTTCTTACCAAAAGAAAAGCATGTAATACAAAACAGGTTGTGTTTGGGTTTATAAACTAATATTTGATTCATGAAGCACAAACAAATGTTTCAGATTAGAGTTACAGTATTTAGAACAATTAAATTAAACTTAGTTTTTTCAAAGTGAGGTCATTCAAAGAACCATCTATAACATGTAAGATATTTCTAACTTACAACCTGTCTCAACCCCACTTTAAAAAATCTGAACACTCAAAGTCAAAAAGATGAATATTTTAACAAGTCTAACAAATTAGCCAACGTAAAACCAAAATAAAGATTTACTTTCTTTACACCGTTTATTTATTTATGTATTTATTTTTGATAAGCTAATTTCTACACATCTACACTTAATTACTCGTTAAAAACAGCTTGGTTTCAATTAACAATGAAGTCTAATTTATCATTATTCTCCCTTTAGTATCAGAATTAGAAGTGAGTATTTGACTTTAATATGTGGATACACATATTAAATACTGTAAAATACTTTCTGAATCAGAACTGCTTGTGTTTATTAAAGTTTTCATTTTCAGGCACTGACTGAGTGAACAATTTAAAGACGTATCCAACAAGTCAACTCGTCCAATATTTATTTTTGTTTGAAAATTATATTTTAACATTTTTAAATTAGAATGGGGAGTTTCTTTTTTTTTTTTTCAATGAGGTTTTATTTAATCTAAATACAGTCGATCTACTAAAATTGCCAAACTTTCTTAATAGAAGCCAAAATATTTTTTTATTTTATTTGCTGAATCCTGTCCTATAAATTGAACAAGTGTAATAGTTCCTTTTCTTTATTTTCTTATAGTTTGAAGGGTGGCAATGGTGTTCTTTCTTCATCTTGCGTTGGTTTTTTTGTTCCTTCTCAGACCATCAGTGACAGCAGTCCCATGAAACGGTCGGCCTCGTCCTTGGGGCACAGCAGGTCTGGGCGGGGCCACAGAGACAAAGGAGGGGCAGATGATTACATCATGGAGCATGCCATACCTGAGGAGGGGCAGGCTTCCAGACATGGACACCGCCGAAAAGACCGGGGTCATCGAGCGTCGGAGCGGTCCCTGTGTCGCTACAACGAGGCTGACGCCGGTGAGAATCAACGCAAACATTATCATCCTTCGTCTGCGTTTGTTCGTTTGTAGTATTAGCAAAATATCTCGTGAGCCAGGTTAGATTTGTGTGAAACGCTCAGAAAGTAATCAGTGGACGTACATGTACAACTGAACAACTTTTGGAGTCAAAATGGCCACCACAGGTTATCCAAACTTCTCAACGCAAACATGGTTACGACTCGAGATAAAATGAGGTGCAGTAGCTGAGAGTCATATTCAACTTGTTCTCTGAGCACTGACACATCTACTGAGATCTAACAGAAGAAACTGCACGAACAAGGCTTGACCGGAACAACTACCGTACACCTGCATCCCCTCTCAGCAGGATTTTCTGGTTTAAATCTCTGGTATGGAAGGTGGAGGTTGATGTGCATCCCTTCAAGAAATGCTAGGCGGTTGTTTTGAAGGCATTTCTAATTTACTCTATGCATATTTTAGCTGGTTTATTGCTTTTAAGTGTTCAAATGTGACATGTGGTGGACACCTATTCATACTCCCTCATCAGGCCTGGGCCCGGACCAGTCGGGTGACCTCAACTCGAAAGACAAGGATCGAGACCGAGGTCGCTCTAAAGACCGTAAGCATCACCACCATCATCACCATCACCACGGCTCCATTGATAAGGAGCGCTACGTAGCAGACAGAGGTGGCGAGCATGGACACCGGCACTCCCGCGAGATGGAGCACGACCGGGACCGGGACAGAGAGAGGGACCGACGCTGGTCAAGATCGCCCAGCGAGGGCCGTGAGTGCATCACACATAGACAGGTGGGCTTTCTGTACATAAGGTGTCATTCTTTAAAAAGCATGATGTCTATTAGAAAAAAATAGCTGTCTGAAGACATAGAGCATTTCAACTACAGTATATGATTTAAGGTCCTTTAATTTAATGAGTTACTTGATTTGGCAGGTATTGTCTGATGATGTTAAAACTATTTACCATATTTTTTGGCGTATAAGTCGCTCCGGAATATAAGTCGCATCAGTCAAAAAAAAGCATAATGAAGAGGAAAAAACATTTATAAGTCGCTTAGGTGTATAAGTAGGCCTGTCATAATAAACAATAAATCAATTGATCACATGATAAATGAAAATTATCAACCTCATTTTCATTTATCGGCTTTATCATTTCTTCGTGTCTCTCTCTTTCTACTGAAGACACTGGATGACAAAAAGATCAACTCCGGTGCTCTTCACTGAGCCCTCCGTTTCTCCTTTTTCTTTAAAATCCATTTTAACCGTCCAAAATCATGTTTTTGGATGGTTAAAATGAGAAGCTAAGCTACAAGCTAAGCTATCAGGCCGACCTTGGGGGAAAAAACCTCCATCTCGTTGAAGCTCCAAAATTCACGATTGAAACCCGTGCCTTTGTGTAAAAAGTTGTTTTTCTCTGCAAAAAGAAGCTGAGAACTTGTTTACTGTTTGCTTTATTAAAAGCTTTATTTGAAAAACGCTATGCTAAAGAGCTCAAACCACACTGAGCATCTGCCATTTTGAGAACCAAAAAAGGAAGGAGAGACAGCCCATACATATCACGTCAAGGAGCCTCCATCCCGTTTTCTTAAAGAGACACGATGCTCGCTCCCTCACTATCCATCCTTCAGTTCAAACAGTCTTATACTGCCATCCAGTGGTCAAAAAGGGTACTACACTCAAAACACATTACAGTACCAATGTCGTCTTAAATTTGACAATAATTACTAATTATTGTCAAATTGCAAACAATATTATCATTTATCCCAATAGTTTCTGAGACAATTAATCGCCCAGCAAAATTTGTCATCATGATAGGCCTACATATAAGTCACATTTATTGTGCATTTATTTGATGGTCAAAACAGCTTCATTTTGCCTGGGTGACACTGTTCCATCCATCCATCGCGGCCAGAGGAGCTAGCTCTCCAGCGTTCCTCCGCCTGCACCAGCTGAGTGAAGTGAGCTCACACGGGTGGACTCGCTGTTACAGTTTAAAAAAAATTAAAGTGTCAGTCATAAATTGCGTTATGAATATGGGAAAAAAAAAGTATATCAGTTGCTCTGGCTTATAAGTCACAGGACTGACAAACTGCGACTTATACGACGGAAAATACGGCAATATGTAGTTGTGCATACAAATATTCTGAAAGGCTATTCAGTTTTCAAAAGTAGTATTTTATCAAGAAACGTCTAACAAGCGCAGATACAAAAATACTGTAAAAAAAATGTATGTTTAAAATATAAAAACTGTTATTAATCCAATCCTGAACAGATTGATACATGACTTTAAAAAGATGCAGTCATAGTAAAATATAGACTTCTGCACTTAGATTACACACCTTTGTTGTGTTCAAAGAACCAAAAAAAGTCTTGTTTAGCTATGCATTTGTTTTACTAGATTTGCACAAGTGTGTTCTTTAAAATGTTTTAACTTGTTTATTGAAGTCACTTTGTTCAAATCACACACATCCAAACAAATATGCATTAAAAATGTATATTTGTCTAAATGTCTTATTCTTGCCTGTGTTCTGTCCTGTCACACCACTGGGTTTCTCATTTTGGATACCCTTTTCAAACAATTTTTAAAAAAATGTGAAAAACAATCCTAATTATCTTTTCACAAATAAATAAATAAATACTGTAAATGGGAAATGCAAACATTTAGCCATGAAGCCAGTTCAAATATTTGCGAGCTTTTGTGGAATATGAACAAGCAATATCTTACCTGTTGTAAATATCTCTTTGAACAGTTTCAGTTTGGAGAAATATTTTAATGTTGACCAAAGTGATGAGCTAATGGACCTTACCAAGCTCCGCCCAGAAACGCCCCCTAAGCTCCGACCGGCTCCATGTCTCCCAAGCGCAGCATTAGTTTCAATGTAAACATGGCGTCGACTGACTCTGCAGGGTATTTCTGAGTCGAATAGTGTATCATTTCTGCCAGATTCCAACAAAATATCAGCCATGACAATGGACAGGGGAACCAACAAGTTCATGTTATTTTTTTTTGGACGTTATCAAGTTGTTTGAGCCACGCGATGCCTCCAACAGCGTGCGCGTCACAGCTAATGCTACTGTCTGATGAGGAAAACATCAGCTCCTCACACGCTCGCTCAGCATTATTACAGCTGTGGACAGGATCACTGATGCCTATTGTTCTGCAAGGCTGGGTAAGTCAGGCATTCATGGTTTTGAGGGTTACTTTTGAAATCAGTGATTTCTGTTGTTGGCAAAACTTTGAGTGTGCCTTGGTCGCAAAGCTAATGCTAACTGTAATCTCCATTCATTCCTTAAGTGGTTGGTTAGCCGTTGCTGCTTTAGCTGCTAAACACGCCGACAGCGACTTTTGTGAGGGCTAACGAGCTCAGCCGTCCGGTGTGTTAGTTAAAATCCAGCCTTCGTGTCACGATTTTGTGCAGTTTTAGGTGAAATCGACAGTAGAGCTCGTTGTGTTAGCTAGCTCATGTGGAGTTAGCAGAGCTGTTTCTTCCCAACTTCCAGGACGTTCAGTGAACTGTGGCTTTCTCTCATCGTGACCGCGTGTTGTTAACTAGCAGGTTTCAAAAGCAGGTCAACCCTTCTCTGCTGGTGAAAGAAATAATTGTTCAGTTTTGTGGTCGTGCACAAGCTTTGATCCAAGCAAGGCATTCAGTTTCACATATAGGGAAACGGTGAATTTTACTTCCACAAATACGGTCAGGGTACCTGACATCTCCTGTACAGATACCCCACTGACGGTGGAGGACCATTTTTCCAGCCCTGACGCAAAAAAATTCTGCACGTATGCTAGCTAGCAATGTAAGTAGCATGTGGTGCCGGTCTCACAAACGCTACCGTAGCGTTTGTTTTGTGAGACCGGCACGCACGTGGAAGCTGCGCTGTGACGTGTTATGGGCATTAGCCAATGAAACGCGGCCCTGTGGGCGGAGCTTGGTAAGGTCCATGGCTAGTCCATGCAGAGCAAAGACCAAAGTGTGTTGCTATGAAACAAGCAGTTCATGCAAATACTAATTTATAAACATTTACATTGTGTAATTGTGAAATCATGTCATGTGACCTTAAAGCATTTCTCCAAATTTAAGTTGATCTTTCTAGAACAGGCAAGATTTTAACTGTGCCTAATATTTCCACTGAACTCCACTTCATATCATCTGAACTGTCACATTTACGTTTTAACGTAAAATAATCAGAAAATAACACTTTTAAAGGACAACACCCACCGTGACAGTAACAATTCACCATATTGGACAATTACTGTACGTAGTGGAATATGATGTCTATTTTCATTTTTGCATTTGGTCCAGGCGAGTGTTAAAATAAAAATAAAAAATACAATGGAGTCCCGGAAAATTCCGGAAACCCGGCCGAAGATTGCCGAAGTCCGGAGTGACGCCAATACAGGCTCCTCTCAGAAGGCAGGAGTGAGTTCGCGATGCAGGCTTAAGCCTGGTTTATGGTTGACGCGTCGCATAGGGCGCGAGGGTGCACGCGCCAAAAGTGACGCAATATCACCGTCCCCGCCCCTGCGCGTAGACCCTGCGCGTCGGTTTGGCACGTGTCGTGCACCTCTGATTTTTTTAAACTCCGCAAGCCTAGTGCGAGCGCCGTGGGCGCTACTTTGATTGACAGGTCGGGTGGGGACCTCACACCGGAGCCTGCAGCTGTCTGTGCCGCTGTGGTCGTGGAGACGGCGTCGCGACACATGGAGGAATGTTTTGTATGTGACAAAAATGTATTAAATTCCCCTTCTTCATCTGGACTTTTCTTTTTTTTTTTTTGCCAAAAGTCACGTGATCGCTTCCTCCTCCGCTCCATGCATTAAAACCGCAAGACACAATAACTGTTGTTCTATTATGATTTACTCCTCTAATAAAGACAACAGTTCAGCACGCGAATGGAAAGCCATTTTTTGTTGTTGTGTGATTTCAAACAGTTATTCTTCTACGGTAGATTTCTTCTTCTACACCCTTTCTTGCAACATATGCACAGGTTTTAGAGGGTACTGCCACCTGCTGGTCAGTAAAAGAACAGCACTTTGCCATGGGCCGTTGTGCGACACTGTAAACGCATGAAGCCGCATGGCTTAGTGCGCGCGCAGCGCGCGCACTCCAGCTTGCGGACCAAAGCGCGACTATAACCGAGCCTTCACATGCCACGCGCAAGCAGCCACACACACAGACTGGACCTGACACGCCGCGCGCGAGCAGCCACACACACAGACTGGACTTGACACGGCACGCGCGAGCAGTCAACACACACAGACTGGACCTCACGTCACGCGCGAGCAGCCAACACACACAGACTGGACCTGACACGCCACGCGCGAGCAGCCAACACACACAGACTGGACCTGACACGCCACGCGCGAGCAGCCAACACACACAGACTGGACCTGACACGCCGCGCGCGAGCAGCCAACACACACAGACTGGACCTGACACGCCACGCGCGAGCAGCCAACACACACAGACTGGACCTGACACGCCACGCGCGAGCAGCCAACACACACAGACTGGACCTGACACGCCACGCGCGAGCAGCCAACACACACAGACTGGACCTGACACGCCACGCGCGAGCAGCCAACACACACAGACTGGACCTGACACGCCACGCGCGAGCAGCCAACACACACAGACTGGACCTGACACGCCACGCGCGAGCAGCCAACACACACAGACTGGACCTGACACGCCACGCGCGAGCAGCCAACACACACAGACTGGACCTGACACGCCGCGCGCGAGCAGCCAACACACACAGACTGGACCTGACACGCCACGCGCGAGCAGCCAACACACACAGACTGGACCTGACACGCCACGCGCGAGCAGCCAACACACACAGACTGGACCTCACGTCACGCACGAGGAGCCAACACACACAGACTGGACCTGACACGTCACGCACGAGGAGCCAACACACACAGACTGGACCTGACACGTCACGCGCGCGGGTGTATTAATAGAGCAAAAGTCTTACCCGCAAAATCTCCCGATTTCTCATGTCGAGGTGCAAGCTCTCGCTGGTCAGTCCACTTTATAAATCCATTATGAATTCTTTAGATTTTGGGAAAATAATAAACAGTAACACCATCCTTCAAGGTATTAGAGCAGAACTCGGCAACACATCGTTTTTATTGGTTTTATTCGTAAATACTCGGCAGAAATAATGAAGCTACGTTAGGCGGAAACTTCAGTGACGTCAATGCCCATATATGGAGAGGGGCAGATCTTCCCGGAGCTGCTGCTAAAAACTGCTAAAAAACATGAAATAACACATTTAGCGTTATTTCTCTACAATATAAATAAACACTCCTATTTTATTATTAAATTAACTACTAAATATTAATGGTGATGCAATTTGAAAACATGGTGGGTCATGTCCTTTAATGAAGAAGAATTGTGATTTACTGAGAAGCTTATCCTATTTTCTGACTTGATGCATTTAATAAATGTCACACATTTATTTAAAGATAAATACATATATTTGAATGTACTAAGTATGTATGGTTGCTGTATTTACCCTGTGCTTAACAACACAACCCTTTTTTTTCTTTTGTCGTCTTTTATTTATTTATTTATTTATTTTGCGTGACTTGTTGCTTCTCTTTGTGCTGTGTGGACTTTCATCCTTCTTCACCCCCCGCCACGCCGCACACGTTCCATGTACATTAAATTGCTGCTTCTCTTCTTGTTGTTGCTCTGATTCTCCTTTCTGTCCTCTATTTCTCTTCAACTTGGACCCTTTGCTCTTCCTCTCTTTCGTGCATTCTCTCGTTTCATACTCTTGTCTTTGGCCATCCTCTTATTATTCAACACGTTTTGTCGTTGGAATTTGTGGTTCGTTTTTTTTATTTGCTTTATTTCACTTTTTGTGTAGGGCAGTAGTTCAGTCAGCGGAAGTCCTGTCCCGTCGACCTCGGGGACCAGTACGCCACGTCGAGGCCGTCGACAGTTGCCTCAGACGCCTGCCACCCCCAGACCCCATGTCACATACTCCCCTGTAGTCCGTAAACCCACGCCCACGCCTCCTGGGGCGCTGCAGGGCAGACCCCCAGCCCCAGTTCCTCGGCACTTTTCCCCAGAGCCTTTCCAAGGACAGGGCCCTCCCCCTGCTGGAATCCCAATGACCCACCACGCCGCACCCCGTCAGGGTCATCACCCCCCACCTCGCTGGGGAGACACAGGCAGTGGTGGTGGTTCTGTGGAAGGGGACGGCTGCATCTACAACCAGGACCACGAGACGCATCATGAACCACCTGCTTATGAGCTGAGCTCCGTACAGGGTGGAAACCCCCACCCCCACAGCCTGACCAACCACCCACTGCCATCGCCCGCACAACCACAGCCTCATAACCCCTATACCCTTCCTCACCAGCAGCCTCACCCTATCAACAACCCCCACTTACAGCCTGCTCGCACCTCACCCAGGACTGTCCACCACGCGCCTCCTCCCACCACGGCCCTGACGGGGCCCGTGCAGAGCCAGGCTCAGCCGGCCGCCCAGCGCCGTCTGCCCAACGGCTACCGAGCCCCATCCCCTTCCACGCATCCCCACGGACACAGTGGGCCTCACAAGATCCCCCCTCCAGCTGGGCATCCGAGAGGTTCCCATAAGGGCCTGCATGAACCCTTCGGTGAGAAAGAGGAAGACGATTGGTGCTAGCCTCTGGGGAAGGGGGGAGGGCTGTAAGAAGGAACAATTACCGATGGGTTGAAAAATAAATGGAAAAAAGAAAGCTCCGAGCCAGAGCAGCGACTGCCAAGGGATATCGCAACTTTTCTTTCTTGTCTGTTCATTGGTTTTCCTCTCCTCACTTCCCCGGGGATGTCCCATGTGATGCCGCTTGGTAAAAGCTAAGGTGTCAGGACAAGACGACGGAGCAGGGACGCTGAGGCGGAATCCGGAGGAACAAGTCGCAAAAGTTCATTTGTTTTCCATCGTCTCTCGATGCCAAAAACTCAAGTCAACGTTTTCATGGACGGCGGGAGGAAGGATGGATGCTCTTCGTGTCTTAAATTATGCCTCTGGCAACGAGCTATAGCCACTTACAAGATGTCAAGAGTCGCGACTCGATAAAAGACACTCTAAAGTCAGAGACAAGGGAGAACATTTTCCTTTTTTTGGGTGGTGGGGGTGATTTTGAGGCTAACTTTTGTCAAGTTAGCTTAAAAAAAAAAAAGATCAGATCCAATCCTCCCAGCCACAAGTTGAATATTGATGAGTTTTATCATCTGTGTTTTTAAATAACGACTAAACTGACAAAGAGCCGCCTCACCTGTATGAGGTGGGGAGGCTACGTGGGTGGGAGAGTTGGGGAGCGTTGCAGGGGTCTTGACAAAAAAAATAAAAATCTCTGCCAAATCTAGACGATACGACGGGCGAGCGTGTCGACGAGATTGAACACTTCTCCCAGAAACGCTTCAGCCGACCTCATCCTATCCCCTGCAAGGAAAAATGTTAAAAAAATAATAAAAAAGCGGGGATGTATTTCAGAAACAAATAACAGTTTTCTGCAGTATTTCTTCTTCCTCCTCCTCTTCTTCAAAACATCGAAGCTTGAATCTTCCGTTGCAACCCACGCAGCTTCGTCTCTCTTTTATTTATTTTTTTAAGACTTGCGGAGTTGTACAACTTATGGAATCCTGCATGAATGATTCAAAAGAATAACAATAGCAACAATGAGAATCTACTGTCCGTGGGGAGGATTTGACCTCTCCCCTTTCCGTTGTGGTCTGTAGGGTTTCTCTCTTTTTTTTAAATGGAAAAATACTTTCTGTTTCTCTCTTTGTACTCTGAATGACATTCCTCTTGCTTCATTTACACTAAAAATCAAAAGACAGGGCTTTGGGGGAAATTGGATGATAAGTGTATGTTTATCTGAAAATTATAAGTTGGGGGGTGGGGGGTTGATGGGGACAAAACAATTACCTTTTGCTTGCTTGTCTACTGTTCGTTCTGTGCCAAATGCCTGCCACTGATACAGCTGGAATTGCACACATTTTTAGTGGAAGTAACCTTTTTTGTAACTACGGTCCTAAAATAACAAAAGCTATAATGGGTAGCAGGGTAAATATGGATTTTTGAAGATGAAAAGGGGAAACGTGGAGACAATAGTGGTGACAAATCAGTATCATCTCGAAGTCTTCCAGAGTTTGGGGGTTCAAGCAGAGGCATCAGAGAGGAAGAGATGCAGAGAAAGGAGAGAAACTCTTCATCTTTGTTTTCTTTCTCACTGAAGGTAATAATGGATAAACTGCTAATATAAATATATACTGTATGCAGTATATGTTTGTAATGATCTCAAAGATTGTGGGGATGAGGTGGATATTTGTGTTCTTGGTTCATTTCGAGCTCAGGTTATCATTTTTCCAACTCTGCGGTGGACCTCAGCCATGTTGAAGGACGAGGCGGAGATAAAGCAAAAGAAATATGCAAAGTTAGGAATGTTTTTTAAAAAGATTTATCAAAGACAGCAGGTTTTTTTTAAAAGTCTCCTTTGGATAACCAAACCAGACTGTCACTATCATCGATCAACCTGCAGGGGGCGCTCCAGGACAGTGACGCTTCCTTCACAGTTTCAGAGAGTTCTCTCTGAATCAGTTCAGAAGGGTTGAAAATTGATTTCTGAGCTTGGAAATCATCCATGTTCTGTGTATGTCACGTTAAAATGGAAAGCTCAAATCTTTAGAACTGGGGTTCTGTAGAAAACTTGTGGATATTCAGTATTTTATTGTTGGAGATCTGTCTAAACTTTGTTCATGTGTTTTTAATGAATTGCCTCAGTTTGGAAAACGTTTAATTTAGTCTGGATTTACAAGAGGGCTCAAATGTGACCAAGACCAAAGTGACTTCCTGCCATCTTTAAACAACTCCAGCAATTCACAGTAGGGCATGCATGGGCATTTTCGACAAAAACACTCTTTACATGTGTCCAGTAAATATTTAATTTTTATTCAAATATTGCAACCCACCACCACCCATCTCCTTCCTCTGTCCTGCTAATCTAAACCATGACCATTTATTCTATGACAAAAAAAAAGATGCTAGGACACAGATTTTTTTTTCTGTCTTTTATTTTGACAGGGGATGGACATTGGCTTGGAAAAACATAGTTAGCAAACAATTCGCCAGTGTAAAAAGTGAAACAAATACATGTAATAAAAAAGTAAAAAACACAACAGTTATGATGGTCACAATATTCTTTCCCCAATTTACTTATTTGTAATAGACTTGAAATATCAAAACAATAACTCTGCCCATCCCTAGTTCACATTATTGTTGTATTATAAACTTTGACATTACTGTACAGTAGTCCCTCGTTTATCCAGGGGATTCCTGCCCTGAAGACCCACAATAAGTGAAAAACAGAGAAGTACCGTAGTAATACAAATAGTAAGTAGCAGTTTATATATATA
>JBBPBX010018915.1:21453-45050 GCA_038048925.1 Garcialebias charrua
TATATATTTATATATTTTATTTATATATATTATATAAACCCTTCCCACACTCTTGCAATAGTCAAAACAATGTTTCTAAACTCTAAACGCTCTAAAAGAACACAAAATGTCATTTCAGCTCCCTGCCTCCCCTGCTCCTTGCCACCTGCAAGTGCTCTTGGCCACGCCCACTTCTCCGCTCTACATGCAGAACAGCTGATCAGCTGCAGCAGCAAGTTTATCCTGCAGCAGTAATGGGCTGCAGAAATGTGCAGCAGGTGCTAAATAATTCAAAACAATTTATTCTAAATTAAAAAATGTCGTGCCGATTGTGCATCTCATCCATCAATCAGCCAGTTGTGTCATGTCCAATCTTATTGTGAAAAACCGCTATAGAGCGAGTCCGCGATAAACAAACCGCGAAGTGTCGAGGGACTACTGTATTGTATATTTTGCATTATAGACTTAATTACATTAAATTCCATATTTATTTGTGAGTGTAATTATTGTCAACAGCAGATAGTTGTAGCACTTCTTGTGCAGACAGGGACACTTCCTGCAGGTGATTCATCATAGAATAAACATTGAATAATTGCATATTGCAAAACTGACGATGGTGGAAAGATTATAAAATAGCATTAGCAGGGTCGAGATTAAATTAGGTGTTTTCATATAGCAGAAATCTTCGTCAGGACTGCTCCTGTGTAGCCTGGTCCCATTAGTTTGTCATTTCAGTCCGAGCTGGGGGGCCAGTTTTAAAGAGGATTTCTGCTATCTTAAAATAATAAAATAAAAACACCTGTCTCCAAATGGTCATAGTGGCTGATGTTAAGGCTACTTTAAAACATTGCATGGCTATCACTGCATAAATATGATGTCATTTCTGCCAAAATGGCACCTAAGCCGAAAAAAGAAGTGTTACCGCTAGCTGAAGCTGCCATTAATTACACATGAAATAACCACAGAATTAAATATAAGTACAGTAACTGGAATGTAAAACTGACAACAACAAGAGTAAGTTCTGTTTTGTTCCCAACACTTTTTTATAGAACCCCATCTCTGAAGTGAACCTTTCTACAGTATTGGTGTGTTTCTCTGTGTGCCTCAAACCAACACTGGTCACCAACACACACACACCACTGTCAGACCTAACACATTATTGTTGTTCACTCATTTTTTTTTGTTTTTAGTCCAACTCTGTTTTACCTGAAAGCCTATTATCACACGTTGACCAGAGAATGCGTTGAAAACAAATAGAAATGGAGGGGAAAACTGCCTATTAGTGTCTTTCCAGCCTTAGTGGGATGTCACGAACAAGTCTTTTTCACATCACTACACTTAAAATCAGAAGGCAACTAGGTATGTAGCACCTGGTTGTAGTGTAAGTGTGGGGGTTGCTTCTATGTACTTTGTATGTACTGTACACGGGTGAATGTTTCTGATAACTTTAATGATTTGTTACGTCGCTTGCTTGGTTTTCTATTCTTTGTCTTTGAAAATCTTTTTCAACTTTGAACTCTTTTCTGTCAAACCATTGTAAAAAGAAAATCTGCAGCAGTCTGTGTTGATATGTGCGCACGTGTGTGTGTGTATGTGTGTGTCGGTCAACCCCGAATGGAACATGCAACGCCTGAACTTTCCATCGTTGTGCATTTGCTGCAGTGAAGTCCACTAACACTAATTAACCACACAAACTCTTCAAAAAGCATTGTAAAGTCGCTATGGGGGGAAAAAAATATTTTTTGTTTGTTTGTTTGTTTTTTTGTCCTTTTTTAAGTACAAATTATTTTAAAAAACAGGAAGAAAAGAAAAAAAAAACTCTAGTTCCAGAAATGCATGTGCTATGTGCATGCCACACCGTGGGTTCAAAGTCATCTTCAGGACTTTAAAGAAAAAGCACATTGATTAATTCAGAGAAATTAAAAAAACGTATATAATAGGTAGATGTTTTTAAAAAAAATGAACAATGTTTCAGTTTTTTCTTCTATTTTTGAAAACAAAAAAAGGGAAAAATACATTAAAAAAAAATAAAAAAAGATAACAGACTTTGGCGCAAATCAAAGTCTAGGGTTTTTGTTTAGCTTTGTTTTATCTTGATTTACATGGGGTTGAGACACAACACATCAATGTTCAGGACTCCACAAAAAAAAAAAAAACAGGAACTGTTTTCACAGAAAATGATATTAAAAAAGAAAATACAGTTCAGACGATGCTGTTTTCTTTCTACTTTGTGTGAGAGCTGAAGGTGCAGGCGCTAGCCAACTCTGCTGATGTACTCGTTCCAACTGGCTGCCTGACCTTTGACCTCTCACTCAGTCCTTCAGTTCTCTCTAACTCTGTCTCTCTCACTCTTACCTTGCGCACTCAGCCAGTCTCACCGCTGTTTCTACCAGTGCATTTTGTAATTCCAAACAGATCTCTTCCTAAAGAATAAAATTCAGAGAGAATGCACGCTGCTTTGTCTTTTTTCTTGTTGTCAATTTAATGCTGTTTTTCTTTGACTCTGTTTGTGTGTACTGTTGATGTTTCAAAGCTTTAAGATGTCTTCACACATTTGTTGAACAGCACTGTGTCTTCAGTCTTGATTCCCTCTTGCATTTTCTTTCCTTAAAAGAGACAGGTCTTATAAAGTCCTTTTAAAATCCATATTTGTGTATACTGTTCAGTGCCAGGAGACTAAACAGCCACTAGCCAAAAGAAAAACAATATGTCAGCGCCAGAGTACTTTTATTAACATTGCACAAGTTTTCACCAGTACAGCGTGAATATGTACGCACAGTCATCCGGAAGGGGGTGAGTGTGTGAAGCTGCTGCTTATTCAGACCACATGAGACATCATATCACATTATGTTCTTCAGCGCGGCCTCTCCCATCCGTATCGGGATGAAGGTCAAAGGTGTGAAAAACAAGGAAAGGACCATGAGGGTCATAGCGTTGGTATTAAAAAAAATGTATCACATTTTGTCTACCAAGACACCACATGAGACAGTAAAAACTATACTACAGGTAGTCCCCGACTTACGAGCGAGTTCCGTTCCTCCGAGGCGCTCGTAAAGCGAAAATTCGTAACTTGGAACGGCCGCCACGTGTCTCGTAAGTCCGGAATTTCGCTCGTAAGTTGGAACGGTTTTGCTAGCGCGACTACAAACACTCGTTTTTCATCGAAAAACTGCTTACGAGTGCATAAAAATGATCGGAAACGTGTGTCCACATGTTTAGCTAACGAACTGTGGTGAAAAAACACAGAAAAACTCTGTATTTTTTGCGTTTTTTCCAAAAATTCGCCAGCTCGTAAGTCCGGAACCTCGTAGGTCAGAGCGCTCGTAAGTCGGGGACTACCTGTAGAAGCACATTAAGACTATCACATGTTGCATTTTGAGACTGAGGCAGTGAGACTTCTGTCCATGAGACATTCCAGATAGCAAACAGTTTCTGAGGTGAAATCAGCCGGCCTCCGATAACGCTCATAGAAAAAGTTCTCCGGGGTGGGGGAGGGGTGGTAGCGATAGAGCAGCTGTTTGCCTCAGAAAAACACATCTCAGGAGAAATTTGACATCCAGCCTTTTTCCAAGGTTGTTTAGGGTAAAGTCAGATAAGGATTACAAATATTTTTCACTTCAGACAGACAGTATAATTCCTTCAGCCTTCAGTCTTGCTGGGCAACTCTGATATGGTCCAATTCTGGACTTTTTCCTCTGGCCCAGCTGTGGCCCTAATGCCTCTTACCCACCGCACAACTGCAAACGCGCCTGCCGCCCCCTTTTTGCCGCTGGTCACGGTCCCACTGGCCACTGAACACCGTCTGATGACGTACACTAGGGGGTAGCAGAGGGAGGGGTCTCTGGCTTGTTTTCCGGGTTCAGTTGTTGTTTTAACTGCACCTCCGACGGTCTTCGATGAGATTAAAACTTTTTTTTATGTTTGGGGTGATCTACACTGGAGAGTACAGCAGCCTGTCAGCAGCAACTGTAAAAATGCCACGTTTCTTACCGGAGTTTGGTTCCAATTCCTGGAGGCTGGATCCGGTGAGTTTAAAAAGTCCGAAAAAAGTCCCGTTGTGGTTGTGTAATCAGATAGCGAGGCTCTCCCGACTGTTTGCCGGATGCGTCGAGCCGCCAGAGATCAACATTTGGGACGTCTGCGGCTCGACGGCGACGCGCGCGTGCGTGTGCAGGCTGCCGTCGCGCCGCTTCGATCAGTTGAATCTCGCCGCTTCCTTGTTCCCCGTGACTCCACGCGTCTCCTCCATAGACTTTGAATGTAAACCGGTGTTATCCGGCCGCTTCGGCCGCCCGACGCCGGGGGCGGTGGGTAGGAGGCATTAGATGTTGACCAACCGCGTCCAGAGTCCCAATCCGAGCGGATGATCTGCGATCCTCAGAGATTGTGTTCACCTTCCGGATTAGCTCCTAAACAGCTGATTTCCGAGTTCACTGCGCAGATCAGATCGGGTGTTTCCAGCAGTAGGTCCTGCTGAAGCTCTCCCTCATTTGCCGATAGGCCAGTGCTCCACAAAACGCCAAAAAAAGCAAAGCGCCGCCATCGTAATCCAATTTAATCCAGATTCTTCACATTCCCTCAGAGCACACAGAGAGCGAGACGTCACCATTCATCGAATCCATGGCGTATCTCTCGTTTCGTCTGCGGGAATGGGCCAGCTCCCCCGTGCCGTGCCTGTTGTTGAAATCTTTCAGTAGAGTTGAATTCCCAACCACCCAATTCATCTTCTTTCATTCGAGGTGCTTCTGAGAAGCTGCAGACAAGACAAAAAGCAGCAGCAGCAGGGGGGGAAGGACGGGGAGGAAGGAAAAAAGGCGACTGCCTCCTTCAGAAGCCAGAACATATGTGTTGCTGGTAAGGACTATATTTGAGAGATCTTCATGGTCCATTTTGTCACTATTTGACTGAAATGGGAAAACTTCTAAATTGGTTGTTTTTATATAATGATATTATATTTAATATGGGACCATCGCAGTCGTCACTGCACATAAACGCAGGGTTAGTCAGGGTGTGATCATGAAGGACAGAATAAAATTCCTGCAGCAGGGGCCTCATGTATCAACGGTACGTATGCACAAAAACCTTGCGTACGCCATTTTCCACGCAAAACTCCGTATGTATCAAAACAGAACTGAACGTGGAAATGTGCGCAGCTCCACGGCAACTCCAAGGCTGGCGTACGCACGTTTCTGTGGTTTTGGTTCCATTGGCGACACCTAGAGGTGATTCTGAGAAACTGTTCATGATGTGAAAATCATTATTGTTCACACCAAACACACATGATTAACAATTATTACATCCACATGGACGCAATTAGAATATAACTATTCTATGATTTGGTTAATTATAACATTTTGTTGCTTATGTATAAGGCACATAAAGGCATGTTGCCTGACAATATTCAAACACATTTTGTTAAAAGAGAGAGTGTATATTTTCTTAAAGGAATTGAGATGTTTGTGAAGCCTTATTTTAGTACTAGTTTGAAGGAACGATCCACAATAATTCAGGGAATAGGATTGTGGAATGGTTTGGAAGATACTGTTAAGAATGCCAGATCACTGTGTACATTTAAGAGACTGATAAAGACGAGTTTCTTGGAAGAATATGGGAATCGTTAATACATATATCTACTTAAGTTGTTGTCTGATTTGATTAAGATGTTTGAGTTTTTATGTTTTTAATTTAGCTAGATTGTTATTTTCTTTTTGAAATAAAATTTTATATATATAATTTGATTTACATTAGAATTGAGTAAAAAGGGGCAGTTTTCATAAGACTAGTTCTTCTTCTGCCACCTTTCATTTTATTTAATTTACTTTTTGTTATTGTATTGTATGTATAATTGTCATGTTTTTAAATGAAATGAATAAATTTTCAAAAAAATAAAAAAAAAATAACCTGCAAAAGATATAAAAAACAGAAAGACTGAATAGTCTTGCACAGCTTCAATTCTTGTTTTTTGGTTATTTTTAGCTGTTTTAGCAGTTGAAAAACGTGATGCATGATGGGACAAGACGACATTCCTCTGGTGCAAGGCATATTTAAATGAATTTGCATATTTATATGGAGGCGTGTCAAAGGCGGAGTCGGCCACTCTCTCATGTGCGCTCAATTCCACGTTGATTGTGATGTACAAAAGCAATGTGCGTGGATTCCGGCGTACGCACAGTTTGATACATCTGGATTTTTTTGTGCGTTCGCCGTTTTCTGGATTTGACCGTACGTCACTTTTCAGTAAGAAGTCCAGGCAAGTCTTTGTACATGAGGCCCCTGCTTATTAGGAAAGTGTGCAGGCCAGCGTTTCATCAGAAAGCTTGGTGGTGATGTCTCCACAACGTCATCCCTCCAAATGTTAGAAACTGTCTTCTAGTTGGCACACAAATCCAATGTGGGATCCAGGGACTGTAAGACAGAAAATTGATAGATATGTTGAAGGGAAAAGTCTCATACACACAAACAAAGACACACACAGACAATTTGTTTTGACCCAGTATTACCTTCATTTGCTGCAAAAGCTGTGCCAAATGTTCACCCACGTTGCCCCTCATATCCATAAGACTGGTGGTTTGATCATGAAGGACAGAATAAAATTCCTGCAGCAGGCCTCATGTACAAAGACTTGCGTGGACTTCTTACTGAAACGTGACGTACGGTCAAATCCAGAAAACGGCGTACGCACAAAAAAATCCAGATGTATCAAACTGTGCGTACGCCGGAATCCACGCACATTGCTTTTGTACATCACAATCAACGTGGAATTGAGCGCACATGAGAGAGTGGCCGACTCCGCCTTTGACACGCCTCCATATAAATATGCAAATTCATTTAAATATGCCCTGCACCAGAGGAATGTCGTCTTGTCCCATCATGCATCACGTTCTTCAACTGCTAAAACAGCTAAAAATAAACAAAAAACAAGAATTTAAGCTGTGCAAAACTATTCAGTCTTTCTGTTTTTTATATTTTTTGCAGGTTTTCATTTAAATATGCCCTGCACCAGAGGAATGTCGTCTTGTCCCATCATGCATCACGTTCTTCAACTGCTAAAACAGCTAAAAATAAACAAAAAACAAGAATTTAAGCTGTGCAAAACTATTCAGTCTTTCTGTTTTTTATATTTTTTGCAGGTTATATTCTAATTGCGTCCATGTGGATGTAATAATTGTTAATCATGTGTGTTTGGTGTGAACAATAATGATTTTCACATCATGAACAGTTTCTCAGAATCACCTCTAAGTGTCGCCAATGGAACCAAAACCACAGAAACGTGCATACGCAAGCCCTGGAGTTGGCGTGGGGATGCGCACATTTCCACGTTCAGTTCTGTTTTGATACATATGGAGTTTTGCGTGGAAAATGGCGTACGCAAGGTTTTTGTGCGTACGCACCGTTGATACATGAGGCCTTTTTCCACAATCCTTTAAAATTCCATACAAATAAAAAAAATTAAATAATAAAAAAAGAAATTAGTGTGCTGTACAACTGGAAAATGACCATCAGAATAATATGTGTACCTGCTTATTAGTGAAGAGTGCAGGCCAGCGTTTCATCAGAAGGCTTGGTGGTGATGTCTCCACAACGTCATCCCTCCAAATGTTAGGTCCACATTTTGTTTTGTCTTCTATTTGGCGCACAAATCCAATATGGTGGTTAGACAAAAAAAAAAAGAATAATTTAATGAACTAACACAGAATATAAGCAAAATTCACTACATCACCAGGAATGATTGTAAGAACCAACAGCCCTGAATGTGTCGAAGGTTTAAAAAATTAAAGCATGTGGTAAATTATTCTGTATGCAACAGGAAGCTAACGTAAAGCTAACTGCTAATAGCATTAGCTATCTGCGAGGGGCAATTAGTTCTTGTTTGCTACAAGCATTAAAGGTGAAGTCTGCAGTTTCTGTAGAACATCAGCACTTAGAAAAAATTTCAACAAGCAAAGCATTCTGATCCCTCCCCCTCAGAGCCATATATGGCTCTGCCCCCTTGTGGTCTGTTGAAATTCAAATTCAAGCTCTGTTTTTATTGGCTGATTCAAATTCAAGCTCGGTTTTTATTGGCTGGTTACAAACTTTGTTTTTATTGGCTGGAAAATGGCGGGTCACTTTTTCTTTTTAGAAATGCTTATTTACCACCTGGAGAAGCAAGGGGACAATATTTTTTTTAAGTTTTTTTCAGAGATTACCTCTCTAACATCAATCTAGTGACAGAGTGAAGAAATATGTTAAAAATATATTGTTAGAAAAGTTACATATAGCAGCTTTAACTACCGGTACTAATTCATTCAGTCCCGAAATAACAACAAAGGATGATCAACTACAAAGTACGGTAGCTATAATTTAGGGCAAAAATGATGCAGTTGACACTCCGGTGAAACATTATAGCTAACGTTAACATGAGCACACAAAATTTTTATTTTACCAGCAAGTACAATAAAAACGGAATCAAATTTGAGCACTTAACATATGTCTATAAACTGTTACATCAACCAGACTGACCTGATTTCGGCACTTTGTCACAGTAATGAGATTTTGCAGCAAACAGTCAGGAGAAACATGCACTGGCCTCACGGTTCTTCTTCATTTTTTCTTCTTCTGTGTGCGCACCATGCAGGTCACGTGTTCACTGACAAGCCCCGCCCCAAACCGGTAAAAACATGTAAATGAGAGGTGTCTCCACTCAGAGTCATTAGTACAGCAGCTACTCATTTTTATTAGTTTACAATTCACAAATTGTTTAGTAATGGTCCCGCCTTTTGCAAAATATCAAAAAGATTAGTAATAATAGCTTGACTTATTATGTAAATGAAAATTTGGGTTTACAGTGTAGATCAAATGATGGACAATGGAGCATTCTCATGCAGAGAACATCAGAAATAGCTTCATAATAGGTGTTTCTCTGTTGTTGTTTTTTTACGTGTGTAACATTATGAAACACTGTTGACATGGCTATATTGATCATTGTACTGCATAGACATTTTTTTTCTAATGTGTTTACAGTTTCGTTTCACTGTAATAAATGCATCTGCCACGTCTAAAAATGCTTTTAAAAAATGCATAGTCAGTGAAATAATCAATAATCATTTCAGTAATCAGTTTGTCACTGCTCAATAATTACTGAAAGACGCTGGACAAAGTAAAAAAAGTCGGGTTTTTTGTGTCATGTTGCACCAGTAGCTGCTCAAACTGACTGGCAGCGACGAGCTGTTTGGAATGAGAGCTGCATGACACATGCACAGAGTCCAGGGGCCTCATGTACAAAGACTTGCGTGGATTTCTTACTGAAACGTGACGTACGGTCAAATCCAGAAGACTGCGTACGCACAAAAAAATCCAGATGTAAAACCGTGCGTACACCTGAATCCACGCACATTCCTTTTGTACATCACAATTAACGTGGAACTGAGCGCACGTGAGACACCTCCCCTGACACGCCTGCATTTACATATGTTAAACAGATGCAAATTACTTCCTGCATGTGTGAAGGACATGTTTGTTTGATCCCTGCGCGATCAGAAATTATTTCTAGATTCAGGAAAATAATGAATTTAATATAATATGAGTGAGGAAAAAAATCCTAAGTAAGAATAGTAATAAAATGTGTTTATCACGCAAAGAACGAGTGATGTGTGTCGGTGTTTGTGTGTGCGCGCACCCTGCTTTGGTGCGCAACCGGCTCATCCATTCATTCTGAGTGAAAATATTAACTTTGCGCACGAGTTTATTACCATAATTACTGTAAACACAGAGGAACTTAGATGTTTGGTAGAACATAGATCTTTGTTTATTTAATAGATGATATGAAGAAACGAGTCTGTGCGTCTCAGTGGAGAGTTTTCATGACATGACGTGATGTTGGAGTCTCCAAACGCTGCGCGCGCCGCAGCCTTGTGCGCAGTCTGTTTGTCTGTGAAGCCTCTACTCTCCTACAATAATAATAATAATAATAATAATAATTGTCTAATCTTGTCATCTGCGTATGTTTCCCATACACAGACGAAATTCGTCTCTGCATTTAACCCAACCACCTACCAGGCGGTGCAGTGAGCAGCCATAGAAGGCACTCGGGGAGCTGGAGAAATAGGTGTGCACTCATAGACACCCCAAGATGTGTAGTGGCCGGGACGCGAACCCGCGTCCTTCGGGTCCCAAGTCAAACGCCCTAACCACTACACCATCTTGGCTCCTTACAAGTTATATATGGTGTACTTTCACGTGTCATTTTGGAGAAATCTACAATAAACGCAGATTATGAATCACCTCCAGCTGCCGTGTAACACCGGCGAGGGTGCGCGCGCGCTCCAAAGCGCGACCACTCAGCCTTTGGAATCATATAGATGAGACATTCCATTGGACATGAATCGGCTTTGTGTGGACTGGACAGCCCTGATCGGCCTGCAGCTCCCTCAGGAAAGCTCGGGAACAGTTTGATCGCTGCTTCTGCATGTGCACGCGTGATGCACGGCTCCTGTGTTGCTCCAGAGCGCAGCAGTGCCAAACTGAAAAATGATTATTTCTGAAAACGGCTGATAAGCCATATCCTAGATCAGAAAATTATATCTGTTTATAAATAAATGCTCTGCGTGTTACACTATTTATTATATCCTCCAGTAAGGCTGAATGAATCCGTTCCTGTTAAATTTATTTTTGGCACAACTTTGCGCGTCCTTTATTTAACTGCGTCATGTGGATGTAATACTTGTTAATCGTGTGTTTGGTGGGAATATTAATCATTTTCACATCATGAACAGTTAATAATAATAATAATAATAATAATAATAATAATAATAATGAATTCAATTTATAACGCACTTTTCATTAATGAAAATCTCAAAGTGCTACAAGGTGCAACAGAATTAAATGTCAATAAAACAATTAATAAAACAATTAAAATCAACAACAGTATCAGCTAGATCAAAAGTAGAATCATGAGGAGGTAGAGTATGCTCGGTTGAAAAGAAAGGTCTTCAAGCCGCTCTTAAAGTCAACCACAGATTGTGGGGCTTCAGTTTTTCAGAATCACCTGTAAGTGTCGCCAAAGGCACAAAAACCACCGAAACGTGCGTACGCCAGCCATGGGGCTGGCGTGGGAATGCGCACATATCCACGTTCAGTTCAGTTTTGATACATACAGAGTTTTGCGTGGATAGTGACGTAAGCAAGGTTTCTGTGCGTACGCACGGTTGATACATGAGGCCCCTGCTCACTCCGCCAGGCGAGGAGCTTTTTATTTCCGTCTCTGTGGAGCAGACTTGACTGGTCGTGAAGGACTTGTCGCAAACACACAGCTACAATGAGTTTCTCTTCCATAGTACACGACCTCGCGGGTCTTTTCTGTGTCCCACAAACAATACGTCACATAGTGCGCGCGCCCCCTCGTTTCCGCGTCACATAGGGACTCTCCCCCTCTCTTCTCCTCCTCTCTTCTCCCCCTCTCTTCTCCCCCCGACTCTCCCTGATTGGTTGACACACCAACCAATCAGGGAGAGTTGAGCGGCGTTTGAAAGTTTGAACCGCGAAATCTTCAGCATGTTGAATGCGCGGTTTGGAGGCTGAAGCCGGTTCACGTGCACTACTGTTCTCCAAACTGAAGCCAACCAAAGAGCTATCTACAACAGGTAAGATGTTAATTGTTCTGTAGAACTCAATTTTAAAGGATCTGAACTATATAGGCCTTTAAAACTTCTAAGTATTTTTTTCTTCAAGGAAGGACCTTTAATTATATACAGTATATATATATATATATATAATATAATATATATATATATATATATATATATATATATATATATATATATATATAATATATATATATATTAACTTTAGCTACATTTCTTTAGATTGTGTTGTATTCAAGGTAAACAAACATGAGGTTTGCTGTGGTGCGTGTCCTGATAGCATGATGGACGTTTGGATTTCTGGGCTCCCATTGGTCACTAACGGGAACACCCCCCACTAAGAGCTTTGGAGGCAGGTCACCAAGACCTAACACAGCTACTACTGATACGATGAGTGAATATTGACATGAGTCAAATCCTGTTTATTTAACTGATCATTATACAAATACCTGCGCCTGACAAATCAGTTGAGAACATTGTCCTGATTTATCTCTGTAAACACATTGATTCAGTGTCTACGTGCAAAAGAATGAATGCATGTTGCCCGCCACCTTGTGCCGAGAAACACATGCCTTTTCTCGGCAGAACACCTTTCATGACGAGTTTTAGACAAAGATTATCTACATGAAGTCAGTATGCTTGTGGGTGAGAGAGTGGGTGTCAGAAGCATGACCAGACGGATCAGGACATGTGTACACATGCTGCTCCGGTTTCAAATGGAAGAATTAGTGCTCAGTTGGGGCCTTGTGGGGTGTACACCCCCCCCCCCCCTCTCATTTTATAACCCACTACCCCCAAAACAAACACAGCTTACAGGAGAATCCCTTTGATTGCAGAACTGAGGGCATCAAGTTTGATTTTTATCATGTGTTAAATTTAATTTGTTAATTTAGTGTGCAACAGGATGTAACAGTTGAAGACCAGTGAGACGTTTCCTAACTGGGGTTTAAACAAATTCAGGTCTCTCTTGTAAATGAGTCCTCGAGGCTCAATGGGATTAACCTGTCTAAATAAATCCATTCCAAATCTGAAGACATTCACGTCAAATGAGACAAACAAACTTTAAACCGAGGAGGAGGTCTCAGATTTCAACTTTACCTTGACCTGCCATATCTGTTCCTCTCAAAGCCAGCCGGTTGAAGCAGATGGCCGCTTGTCCTGAGCCTGGTTCTGCTAAAGGTGTCTTCCTCGTGAGGGAATTTTTCTTTTCCACTGTCGCCTTCATGCTTGTTCAAGATGAGAGTTGTGTGATGGAGTTGAACTCAAGCAGTTAAATTATAATTTTATATATGAATGTTTCTATTCAACGCCCTGAGACTTCTGTTGTGACTTGGCGTTATATAAATAAACTGAATTAAGCTTTCTAAAACTTACAATGCATTATTAGGCCTGATTCCAGGTCAGCTCCTCTCACACCTTCGTGCATGTTACCAAACATCCCCCAGTCTAACGAGCCTCCACTGTGCCGAGCAAGTAGTCCCTGTCTAACCTGCAGCTGCACTTCTATAATTAAACCTCCACACATTCCAGACATGTGAAACATCTTCAGCTCCAGAATGTAAGTCCAGTTGTTTATCTTTGTAAAATATCTCAGAGTATGTATTGGGGATCAGTCTCAGCTACTACCACAGCAAACGTCAGTTCAGTATCTGTCAAACTGACTACAGTATTTTGTAAATGAAATGATTCATGATGGCAGCCATGTTTACTTAGAATGACTTTAAATGTTAAATCCTGAATTTTGGAAAAGGTTTCGTTAGTCTGCTCAATTTCCATTTGATTTTTTTTTTTTGCTAACACATTATAATTTGTTAGTGGGGGATTGTACTCAGCCACTTCAGCAAATGTTAGAATAAAACTGAATTATAACTATTGTTTTTCTTAAATATGTTGACTGTAGCAGCCATTTAGCTCCAAACTAATCAGTTGTAGCTGTACGTAGGATACCTTGCTCATAAAAATAAAATCCACAACCAGTGAGGAGCAACAAGACCCCCATTGTCCTCAGTGTCAGTCTGGCTTTATAGCATCCTCCCCCACTCCCCATCCTTTGGTCCACAAATGGCCCCTGCTTTTTTTGTGCAAATCACAAGTGGGGGAAGGATGAAAACTTCCCCAATCAAGTTTCCAGAAATTCAAACTACTTTCCCACGGACACTTTCCAAATGTTTTAAGAAGTTTCAGTTTTAAAAAATAGGTACCACTTCAGGTTCAAATCAAGTAAAAAAAGTTTAATAAATACTGAGGTAGTTGTATCACTGAATGCTTTACATTTAAATGAGTATATCAACACAAGTTGCATTTGTTGCCTGAAGCAACCCTTCAGCTTATATACATGAGTAAAAATGTCCATGAAAGGCAGCGCCTGGTAAATCCTGCTTCATCCAGCTGAAGTCACCGTGACTGAACAGTTTCCGAGAACAAATCCAGGTGGGACTCCTCCAAGAACCCGGAGCACCGCCATGAGGCGTTCGTGTCCCCTCGGAAAGTCTGAAGTCTCCGACAGGGTTTTCAACAAGCAGCTATGGCGGTCTGTAGGGGGATGGGGGCAGTTCCCAGCTCGCTGCTGCAGCTCACATAGTCCAACACGGAAGTAACGAGCAGCTGCTGGGAGCAGTTGTACTCCAGCTTGGCTTTCTTGCACGGTAGAAAGTCCGGCTCGGCCGTCGCCTTGCCCCGCCGCTTCCGTGTGTGCTGCTGCGTGGAGCCGAAGTGACACGTATCCTCCTGGTTGTCCTCGCCGGGCAGGTGAGCTGAAGTCCCGTCCTGCCCCGCCGGAGGAGAGGCGGCGGGAGCCCGGAGCTGTTGACCGTCTCTCGGCTCCTCCTCGGTCTCAGCCGCCGAGTGTTGCTGCTCCATGGCCGCCATGTTTTCTACCGTCGTCTGCGCAGCGTGGTAAATGTCCCGGGCTGACTTCATGACCAGGGTCAGCAGGAGGCTCCGGTGGAGCCGGAGACCGCCTCGCTGTGTGCGCGAGCCGTACAGTTTGCCCAGAGCCACCACCATGATCCTCTTGGCCTCAGCGCTGACCTCCATGATGTCACAGCGGGGGTTTCAGGAGCTGGTCCGAAAAACGTAAAAACGTTCACGACGTCAGGACTCCTCCTCGCTCGTGACTTTTCACGCGGGCACAGAAAATAAACCTCCGCGGGACAACTACTTATAACCTCGCTGACGTCACACGTGAAGCGTCATTCGGCAGAAACCCCTCCCATCGCTGCTTGTGTGGAGAACGATATTTTTTCATTCATTCAACCTTTTTTTCATTCATTCAACCTTTATTTAGTCAGGTAAATCTTATTGAGCCTCATAGGCTCATTTACGAAAGCGACCTGCTAAAACTAAAGAACGATGAACAGCAATGGTAGAATTTCCTTAAACAATAAACAATAGAAAACAAAGAGAGAAAAAAACAAAAGAGAGAAATACTTTTTTTTTTTTAACAAAGTATCAAAAAACTAGCAAAACATTATAAGGTAGACGTATAAAATCAAAGACAGGAACAAATCTGCATTGGTTTTTGCCAGGATTCCAACAGATTCTGAAAACCATTTAGAGAAGTCAAGGTCGAGAGCTTCAGATCTTTTTGTAAGATATTCCATGAAGCAGGAGCGGAGTAGGAGAAGGCCCTTTTTCCAAGTTCAGTCCTCACTGACGGAACACTGCAGGTAATCATGTCCTGAGAGCGCACGCTGTAGCTGCACTCACGCAAAGACATGTAGGAGGAGATGTATGAGGGCAGCAGACCAAGAAGTGATTTAAAGATGAAAATGTACCAGTGGAAGAGTCTGCGTGAGGTTAATGATGTCCAGTTAACCAGTGAATACAGGGTGCAGTGGTGGGTACGATAATCACAGCCAGTTATGAATCTTAGTGCACCATGATAGACAACATCCAACATCCGCAGGGTGCTTGTAGGAGCATTCATGTAGAGAATGTCACCGTAATCAATGGAGGGAAGGAAAGTCACAGATACAAGGCGTTTCCTAACATTCAGTGTTAGACATGATCTGTTTCTGAAAAAGAAACCCAGTTTAACTTTCAGTTTCTTCACTAGGTCACTTCACTTTATTTAGTCAGGTTAATCTCATTGAGCCTCGAGGACTCATTTACAGGAGGGACCTGTCTACAAACTAAAGAATGATGACAACAGCAACAATAGACACACATAAGAGAGAAATACAGATTATTATTTTTTTAATATTAACTTTTAAATTCAGTGGGAATTCTACGGTGGCCGAGGGGTTGTCCGCAGTGCGTTTGCACCCCTCGGCCACCGTAGAATTCAGATTTAAGATCAACATAAATAAATTCTACTGTTGCTGTTGTCATTCTTTAGTTTGAAGACATGGCTCTCTTGTAAATGAGTCCTCGAGGCTCAATGAGATTAACCTGCCTAAATAAAGGTTGAATTAATGAAAAATATATAAAAAAATACATTAACTATCTAAAAAAGCTAAGTCTGGTCCTCTGGACATTCAAAAAAAAAAGCAAAAAAAACCTGTAGAAACGTTTCGTCTTTCATCCGAAAGACTTCCTCAGTCTGAGCTGCTGTATTCAGCTCAGTCTTATAAATAGCACCCTCACAGTGGATCAACCAGTTGGCTGATGACAGCCTGAAACCAGCTGCTCACATGATCAAGGAGGACCATCAGCCTAACGATGGATCGTTAGCACCCTGATGGTTGTTTGCTATTCACAGAGGCCTGAAGGCCCCAGTATAGCTCTGCGTTGGGCTGAACGCCACTCGACGCCGTTCGAGCGCCGCGGCACAAGCCTTTGAACACGGGCGTGAACGCGCCAAGCTCAAATTTTACGACCGCTTACGCGCACGCGTGTTGTCTCACAATAAACTGCCCGGCGCCGGACTGTTTTGTATGAGTCACAAATGTATTAAATTCCCCTTCTTCATCTCTGATCTGGACTTTTCTTTTGTTTGTTTTTGCCAAAAGTCAAGTGATCGCTTCCTGCTCGCTGAGGAAATGAATGAATTTGTCACGAGCGAACTAAACTCATGTTCAACGTGGCTGCGGGAGGTTCTAAATATTTCCTGGTGTTCTGGTGTGCTGGACCAGCGCTCCCTGTTTTTATTTTATTTTTTAGAACTTTTTATTAACATATAAACACAGAAAACCGCTGCGCAGCCCTCTGCCTTTTCCCCCCACCCGACCTGTCAATCAATTCAGTAGGCATGTCAACAAATGACCAATCAGTGACCTCAATTTGTCCCGTATGGTAAACGCTCCGCCCTGCTGCTGCTCAAATTATGTCAAGAATTTGGAGCGAAAACGCTGGAGCTTCACGCTGAGGTATGCTGTGAACTGCCTGCGTGCAGCACGCGCGCGTCGAGCGGCGTTCGTCCCAATGCACAGCTATACTGGAGCCTTGAGTGATACTAGCAATAACAGCATTGTAAGAGGGGGACAGTTGAACAGTAAAGGCCGAGATACACTCGAGCGTCCTCACGGTACGCCTATACGCAGCGTACGTACGCTGTGGCAAAAGCGTAGCCCCGCGTAGCCCCTCAGGGCATGTACGCGCAAAAGTATTTTTTTACTACGCATACGCGATCCGCGTGCGCGATACGCGGTGTCTGACCATAAACTTCCCGGCGCCGGACTGTTTTGTATGTTACACAAATGAAATAAATTCCCCTTCTTTATCGCTGATCGGGCCTTTTCTTTTGTTTTTTTGCCTAAAGTCAAGTAACCGCTTCTTCCTCCGTTCACTCGATGATTGAAATGAATGAATTCAGGTCCTACCTGGGTGCGGCGATGTTTTAAATTCCCTGGTGGGCTGTGTGCTGCAGGAAAAGCGCTCCCTGTTATTATTTTTATTTCTGAGAGAACTTTTTATAACATATATAGTAGAAACACCGCATCAGAACACCGCAGAAGTCCAGCGAGCTGCTCATGTTAAAGGTTTCACTTTCAGCTGACTGAGCGCTGTCAATCAATTCAGTAGGCGTGTCAGCAAGTGACCAATCAGCGAGCTCAGTTGAGTCCCTTCCGTGTGCTGCTGCTCATATTACAACAAGGAGAACGAGAGCGTTTGAAAGCTGATAGTTTCTTGAAGTATAGCAGCAAAAACATACGCACAAAATATGCGCGTATACGCGCGTATACGGAGGACGCTTCAGTGTATCTCGGGCTTAAGGCTGATGGTCCTCCTTGATCATGTGAGCAGCTGGTTTCAGGCTGTCAGCAGCAAACTGGTTGATCCACTGTGAGAGGGTGCTATTTATAAGACTGAGCTGAATACAGCATCTCAGACTGAGGAAGTATTTCGGATGAAAGACGAAACGTTTCTACAATTTTTTGTGCTTTGTTTTGTTTTGTTTTTTGAACGTCCAGAGGACCAGACTTAGCTTTTTTAAAGATTTTTCTACCTGGATTATACATCAGGGTACATTAAAGCTGCACTATGTAACATTGTAGTGCAGTCTGTAACTTTTCTAACAATATATTTTTAACATATTTCTTCACTCTGTCACTATCTACTGACAGACTGGTGTTAGACAAAGTAATCTCTGAAAAAAACTATAGTCCCCTTGCTTCTCTATCAGCATTTATAAAAACACTAAAAACACAGAGTGACCCGCCGTTAACCAGCCAATAAAAACAGAGCTTGAATTTGAATCAGCCAATAAAAACAGAGCTTGAATTTGAATTTCAGCAGAGCAAGGGGGGCAGAGCCATATATGGCTCTGAGGGGGAGGGATCAGAATGCTTTGCCTGTTGAAAATATTTCTAAGTTCTGTGCTCTACAGAAAGTTACACATAGCACCTTTAACTATATTTTAACGTAAAAAAAAATCAATCACAAAACGTTTGAAATCTGTAATCTTGTTGGATGGAAACTTTACTTACCTAACTAAACCATGTAGCACACAAATTATGTTGGTATTATATTAAAGTCATCATTTATTTACACATTCTCTACACTTTTTTTTCTTTTTATTGCAAACAGCCAAAACGTGAGAGCGAGACAATGATCTGCGTTTAAAACTGTAAATAACTATTAAAAGCAACTCTTTCTGTTTGTTAGCAAAATATCTCATGAACCACGGGACAAATTTTAATGGACTTCTCAAAACGCAATCAATTGATGAATATCTACAGATGATTTGTTTTTAAAGTCAATCCTACTCAACACGGCAACCACAGCCAACTGCCCTTAGAAAACACAAAATGGATGCGATTCAGCCGGTTTTACAGACAATGAGCTAAAATTAGGTGTGTTAGTAGCTGAACATCATCCCAACCCATAGTGCAACACATCGAGTAACATTGTAAAACATTAGTTTGTCTGTTTGCAAAATATCTCACTAACAACTGAACAGATTTTAATGAAACTAAGAAATATTTTATTAGATGTACATGATTAAAGCTGCTATATGTAACTTTTCTAACAATATATTTTTAACATATTTCTTCACTCTGTCACTAGATTGATGTTAGAGAGGTAATCTCTGAAAAAAACTAAAAAAAAATATTGTCCCCTTGCTTCTCCAGGTGGTAAATAAGCATTTCTAAAAAGAAAAAGTGACCCGCCATTTTCCAGCCAATAAAAACAAAGTTTGTAACCAGCCAATAAAAACCGAGCTTGAATTTGAATCAGCCAATAAAAACAGAGCTTGAATTTGAATTTCAACAGACCACAAGGGGGCAGAGCCATATATGGCTCTGAGGGGGAGGGATCAGAATGCTTTGCTTGTTGAAATTTTTTCTAAGTGCTGATGTTCTACAGAAACTGCAGACTGAACCTTTAACTTTTGGAGACAGTCCCACTCAAAATGGTTGCTACAACCACTTAACCTTATCTTACATTAAAAACAACTATAATTTAGTGATTTTTAAAGATATTGAGCTAAGATATGGTTTGGTGGTAGCAGGAAATCATTCACAAAAAAATTAAAGACCGTGTAAAGTGAATTTCAACATTTTCTTAAATAAACATTATAAATGTGATAATTGTAATCTTGTAAATGAGTAAAAAGTCTCAAAATTGTAGCTCAATTAATTTTGGAGTTATAGAGCAAACTGTGTATAAACATATTTCTGGTTCAGGATTTTTTAGGCGTGTTTTAAACGTGACCGCGTTTCGTCACGCGGTCCTCATTAGTAGAGCCCCCACCCCCTGCAGCTCCGGCCGTATAAATTCGCCTCGGTGGAGCCGTTCACTCGCGAATCGCAGACAGCATCAGATAGCAATAGCATAGATATTTTGTTCATTGTTAGCTAGCTAATCAATTATGCCTCGTTCGTGCATCTTCCCTGGATGTCGCAATGGTCAGGGCACCCGTACAAATCATAACATGTTTTTATACTGCGTCGTTTTATGCTGAGTATCTGTAATGCCTGGTTGGGACAATGGTTAGAGCGCTTGCCTTCCGTCCCAAAGCCCACGGGTTCAAATCCCGCATGGTGCAACTCTTTTTTTTTTTTTTAAATTCATTCCAGATTAAAAACACACAAGAAAACTATTTACAAAAACAGCGTAACTCTTGGAAAAAGTAGCTGCTGTTACAGACAGAACTCGGATAAAAACAGAGCAGGTTTACTGGCTCTGCTGTCTGCCTCTCCACTGTGGGACACGAGCAGGACCAGCGCAGCTGCCTGAAACCACGCCCACGCACTGACACGCCCCTAGCGTTCCAGACCAAGACAAAATAAGGTTTTTTCATGATTTTTGAGACTTAATTTTATAAGGTAAACAATGTTTTTAATCAGTCAGATTTAAATGGGTGATTAATAACACATATTTATGCCATGTGACAAACTAAAAACACACATTTAATTTCACTTTACACGGTCTTTAAGCTCTATCAGATCATGCAAGATCTTGTGAGATATTGACATTTGGACCTAAACAGCTATATTTCTAAGATGATCTAAAAGTCTAGCTTGAACAGTAGCGGACAATATGCATTATATCAAGAAAAACATTATCTTTAACTTTATTCATTCATTCAACCTTTATTTAGTCAGGTAAATCTTTTGAACCTCATGCTCATTTACGAAAGCGACCTGCTAAAACTAAAGAACAATGAACAGCAGTGCAGCAGAACTTTAGCTCTTATATTTTGCTTGCTACACCATTTAAAAGTGTGAACGCATGAAGAACCCTTCTGGAGTTGGGACGTGGTGCCATCAGTCTTTGTGCCAGTTTGACTTGCAGCTTTATAAACACATTCCTCCTCACTTGGGTTTGAATAACTTTTTATGCTGGTGCACGACATAACTTTTTATGTCTGCTCCTGAAGCTCACATTTATTATCATAACTGTACAGTACTTTTAAAGCCCTTTGCATTCTTATATCTATTAACACAAGTCCACGTAACAACGTTAACTAAACAGTAAGAAACTGCCCAGAGGACCTGACTTTTTTTTAGATAAACAATAAGAAGTTTGTGAAGTAGCATTTTTTTCCTAAAAGTAAATAGTAAAATAATTATAATATGCCTAATTTAACAAATGTGCACGTGTCTGTCATTTTAAAGCAGAAATAGATTGTTTTGTGGAAAATATTTGTATATTTGTAGCCCTTCTCTACACTTCTCACACAGGAATGAATGGTATTTTCACTCTTGCAGCTTCCCTCTGATCTCACCCTTCCCCCATAAGAGCTGCTTCCTTTTGCAGGAAGCACAAAACAGTGGGGGAGGAGGGGAAGGGAGCAAACACATGCCCATATAAAGCACTTCCGGCTTCTGTGAGGCCTCGCTCAGGAAAACCCATGACGCGCCTGGGAGCCCTTGCTTCCTGGAGCCATTTAAAGTAACAGTGTCAAGGATTGCGTCAGGTTTTGTGACTTCCTGCAGACCATATTTGGGCAAAGAAGTCTATTTACAGCAAGTCTGCATGGGGATTCAGAAACTGGGCAGGCCTTCATACTCCATTGGAATGTAAAGCATTTATTGTTTTAAAATGATGAACTCATTAAAGGTTACCATACCATTTTTATTTATAAAGCACTTTAAACAGCGACAAGGCCAAACCAAAGTGCTGTACAAACAAACAAACAACAGGTAGCACACACAATGAAGTACAAAACAAAAGATATAAAAACATTGCAGATCATAAATAAAACGACCAAACACATCAGCTGGTGTTGAAAGCAACAGTAGTAGTGGGTCTTTAAAGGTCCACTGACATGATTTTTTTACTATTCATAAAATTGCTCAAAATATATATATTTTATCATTTAAATATGTTCGTTTTTGCAAACAAAATGATAAATCACTTTAATTTTGCTTTAAAAGTGATTTTGAACTTCAAGCCGTGTTTAATCATGGGAAATCCGATTACACACGAACGCACCATCTGTGACGTAACACCGGGCAGAGGGCTCTGGTCTCTTTAATAGCGGACAATTTAAAACCCGACGAATTTAGCAATCTATGTGAAGATTTGAGTTATTTGTCTTCATTTTGGGAAGCAGAAAATAGTTTGGGTGATGGAACAAGAAACAACAGGATCTAATTTAGGTCTGATGCTGTATAAAACTTACCTTCAGTGGCCAAGATGGTGTAGTGGCAAGGGAACTGGACTTGGGATCCGGAGGACCCTGGTTCGAACCCCAGTCACGGCATAGTTTTGTGGTGTGTTTGAGCAGCACACCTAATCACAACTGCTCCCCGGCACGCTTTCTATAGCTGCCCGCTGCCACCTGGTGGTGATTGGGTTAAATGCAGAGTCAAATTTCGTCTTGTGTGGAAACATGCATAGATGACAAAAATATGACATTATTATTATTATTATTCATGTTGAGCTGCTCATACCCGCGCACTGTGACAAGCCCAGAGCTCTGCCCGGTGTTACGTCACAGATGGTGCGTTCGTGTGTAATCGGATTTCCCATGGTTAAACACGGCTTGAAGTTCAAAATCACTTTTAAAGCAAAATTAAAGTGATTTATCATTTTGTTAGCAAAAACGAACACATTTAAATGATAAAATATATATCTTTTGAGCAATTTTATGAAAAATAAAAAATCATGTCAGTAGGGCTTTAAACAGGATTTGAAAACTGAGAGGGAGGGGGCCTGTCTGACGAGCAGAGGTAACTCGTTTCAGAGTCTTGGGCCTGCTACAGAGAACGCCCTGTCACCTCTGCGTTTAAGGCGAGTCCCTGGAACTCTTAAAAGTACCCGGTCCTCTGACCTCAAAGCACGTGGTGGGACATATGGGTGTATCAAATCAGAGAGATAGGCGGGGGCGAGACTGTTCAGCGATTCGTAGACATACATGAGAATTTTGAACTGGATTCGAAGATGAACCAGTAGCCAGTGCAGGGAGACCAAGACTGGTGTAATGTGCTCTCTTTTGCCTGTACTGGTTAAAAATCAGGCTCCTGCGTTCTGGAGTTGTAATCGTGCAATGGTGGCCTGACTGATACCAAACAGAAGTGAATTGCAGTAATCAAGCCTTCTCACACATTACCACAAGAGCCATAACACCATAGATTTTAACACTGGACTCTGTGTCATCAAACGGGTTATTCACTAAACTCTCGGTCATGTGCTCATTTAGTTTGCACTACTTCTCATATTTTGCACTAATGTTTGTATTACATTACTGCCTATAGTCATACTACTGTTTACATTCACTGTTTACATTTATTAATACTGTTTACATTTACATTTATTACTGCTGTTTACATTTACACTACTTTTATATCTACACTACTGCTGATACATATACAGTATTCTCTGACTAGCCTTATTTAAGGATGCCCAATGTGCCTTATGTGCCTTACTGCATATGCCACTTTGCCTCTACATGTATACCAACATCAACTACCTCAGGTATTCCCCGATTTACGAGCGAGATCCGTCACAAGGAGGCGCTCGTAAACCGGAAATCTCGTAATTTGGAACGGCCGCCATTTCTCTTGTAAACCCGGAAGTCCGCTCGTAAATTTCGCCAGCGCACCTAAAAACACTCTATTTTCATCTAAAAACTACTTTTGAGTGCATAAAAATGATCGGAAACGT
>JBBPBX010018916.1:17902-28532 GCA_038048925.1 Garcialebias charrua
TCACACCATTGGTTGGTTTTCTAATTATCTGTCCGATCGGAGGCAATGTGTTCAGCATAACGGTACTTCTTCCAGTTATTTAACAGTTAAAAATGGTGTACCACAAGGCTCAGTCTTAGGACCAACCCTCTTTACAATCTACATAGCTAATGTAGGTCAGAGCATCCCTGATGCATCCTTACATTTCTATGCTGATGATACAGTTGTTTACTGCCGAGCTAAAACAGTAGCTAAGGCTTTCCAGTTTCTGCAATCCGCTTTTGACATCATTCAGTCAGATTTGTTCCGTCTCAAACTTGTACTAAATGCTGATAAAACAAAAGGGATGTTTTTTTCAAGTAGGAAGTCGGTCCCAGCAGATCTTCCTCTGATTTTATCCTCAAATGGTGTCCCTATTGAGTTTGTTGATTCCTATAAATATTTGGGTATCCTGGTCGATTCACATCTCTCTTTTAAACTCCACGTGGAAAACCTAGTGAAGAAACTGAAAGTTAAACTGGGTTTCTTTTTCAGAAACAGATCATGTCTAACACTGAATGCTAGGAAACGCCTTGTATCTGTGACTTTCCTTCCCTCCATTGATTACGGTGACATTCTCTACATGAATGCTCCTACAAGCACCCTGCGGATGTTGGATGTTGTCTATCATGGTGCACTAAGATTCATAACTGGCTGTGATTATCATACCCACCACTGCACCCTGTATTCACTGGTTAACTGGACATCATTAACCTCACGCAGACTCTTCCACTGGTACATTTTCATCTTTAAATCACTTCTTGGTCTGCTGCCCTCATACATCTCCTCCTACATGTCTTTGCGTGAGTGCAGCTACAGCGTGCGCTCTCAGGACATGATCACCTGCAGTGTTCCGTCAGTGAGGACTGAACTTGGAAAAAGGGCCTTCTCCTACTCTGCTCCTGCTTCATGGAATATCTTACAAAAAGATCTGAAGCTCTCGGCCCTGACCTCTCTAAATGGTTTTAAGAATCTGTTGGAATCCTGGCAAAAACCAATGCAGATATGTTCTTGTTCTTGATTTTATACATCTCCCTTATAATGTTTTGCTAGTTTTGCTAGTTTTTCTATTGTTTATTGTTTAAGGTAATTGTATCATTGCTGTTCATCATTCTTTAGTTTGTAGCAGGTCGCTTTTGTAAATGAGTCCACAAGGCTCAATGAGATTTACCTGACTAAATAAAGGTTGAATGAATTTAACTCCATCACATAACTCTCATCTTGAGCAAGCATGAAGGCAACAGTGGAAAGGAAAAACTCCCTCATGAGAAGAAACCTTTAGCAGAACCAGGCTCAGGACAAGTGGTCATCTGCTTCGACCGGCTGGGTTTGAGAGGAACAGATACACAGTGGCAGGTCAAGAATCACATGTTAAGATATAAATAAATTCAAATTAAAACTATTTAATTGTAACAATTCCTTTTAAGAAATTAGATCAATTTGTCCTTTAGTAGTCTAAGCCTATAACAAACCAACCCTAACTATAGGAGTTATCAAAAAAGAAGGTCTTAATCCCAGTCTTAAAACTGGACAATGTGTCACAACCACAAGTGAGCCTGCAGTCTGAGAGCGAAGTGCTCAGTTAAGAAAATAAGGAACAATAATTCAATTAAAAATGTCAAATTCAATTTAAAAATCCTTTATTAATCCGAGAGGGAAACGTATTAAGATCTTGAATAAAAGACGGTGCTAGGTTGTTGAGAGCTTTGTAGGTTAGAAGTAAGATTTTGAATTCTATTCTGAATTTGACAGGGCACATTTGTCTGGAGTGTCATCTGATTTACAATGGTAAAGCGTGGAAGAGTTCTTCATATATTACTCTTCCTTCCATTTGGAAAGCTAAAGCCCAGAATAAATTGCAGTTTGTTAGTGAGATTACAAATGCCTGTAAGAAGTAAATGGAATTTTGTGTGGTAGCCTTGGCAAACAAATACACAGTTTTAACTTTCGTAAAAACTGTCCTTGATTATTTATTTTTTGCCATAGTGCAAAATTTACGTAGCACTCTTACCTGCCAAACATACGATTGATAGATACTGACATGCTGACATATTAAACCTCAATGGAAAATAACTGCCAGCCTGTAAACTCTGACATTGTGGTAGTATTACGCCTGTATTGGCGCCTAGTATCTCCCAGTACCAGTAAATACACCCTCAAAGAAGATGCCAGACTAGTTTTTTTTTAGTCTTTAATATGTTCAAATCCCTCATCAACTGTACCTGACCTGAACTCTAGCTCAGCTCAGTTTGACTTCTTTTATGGCTTGTCAGCGAAAAATTTATGTCAGAAAATGAGACGTTTTCGAAGAAGGGTACTTCCTGCCCTTCCCCCACTGCATGTCTGATTTTTGTGTGACATCTTGAAGACAGATTTGTTCCCGGAATGAAGAGGAATGTTGACACAACTGCCTCCATCTGCTCATCTTCAGCTCGCAGATGGAGAGGTTTCTCAGCTGAGCGTAGCAACACATGTTCCTTAGCTTTTCATCCTTAACACGATGTGGGAAAGCCAAAGATTGAAAAATGTTCTTCACATGTCTCCACGTATGCAGAATATTTCAGGAATTTCAGGATTTGGACGACTTTTGATGAATGTGCGCTCTTGCTTTTCCTTGAATGACTGGTGTTATAACTGGTTATAATTGTCTGTTCATTCTCCCTTTTGCGAAGAGGAACCGTTTTGCTCATTTAATCAATTCCAAGTGAGATCACAGATCAGAAGGGAGTACATTTGCAAGATTATGGCCATTTTGGACAAAAATAAACGCATAGGACAGGAGTTCAGCGACTTCTCAACCAGCAGGCGGAACACAATCTGATGTGCCGTGTCTGTAGAAACAGCAACGTTTTAAAATTCAGGACGGATGAGTCAGCCAAAAAACCCTGGACTCGCAAAACCTATTGCAGTTCCTATGTTTCCATGGCAACAGGAACAGATTGGAACCACATCTGGTAGCCATTTCAGTCCCTGCAAGCAGAGGAAGAAAGAAATTTATGAGTGAGGGAGAAAAAAAAACAATATTTTCTGCAATGCAAAGCAGAAAGAAAGTGGAGTCGAGTTGCACTTGAAAGTGTAATGATGGTTTGAGTCGAGGAGGTTTTCAGTAATCTTGGAGTTTAAGGTGGTTGATTAACGCTGTAGGAAACGTTCAGTTGAGAGGGGCATGCTTCAGAAAAACTTGATTTAATCTTCTCTACAACTTGTGCAAATCTGTTTATGTTGCTAATGATCATCAAAATAAGCTCCAACAAACTTCAATGTAGGTTCAATGTTTTGCACGTGAAAAAGTTCATTAGAGATCAACTATAGCATTTTGCAGTTTAGTATACCGGTAGTAGGTTTCTCTTCTGGCACAGTTTTTTTTTTTGAGCTTCTGTCATTTCATTGCTTTAGACATGGCTCAAGATTTCAAAATAAAAGTTGTCATCTCGTTCCTCTGTCGGCACTCTGTCTGCAACAAACACCGTCTAATTGCAGTCCTTCTTACACGATAAATGTTGTTTCTCAGCCGTGTGGAAACGCAGAAACTATGAAATTACATTTACTGGAAACGAAGCTGACGCTTTTCCTGAGCCAAAACCACGGAGAACTGAGGTCAGCGTGCAACCAGAATGACGGGGGGAGCCGTGCCAGGATCAAGTTGTGTGTTCGTAGATTTCCAGTGGCAAAAACACACTACAGGGTTTCAAACTGCCCTCGTAAAACTACATTCTGTTGGCAATGAGCTGAAATTCAGCTTCTGCTATTGTACAAATCGAAGCAAACACACAGCTAACTGACTTGTCCGTCACTCAGACGAGCTGGTAATGTGAGAAAACTAGAAAAGTTAAAGCTTCAGTATGTAGCTTTTTTTATGAACATATTTCTTCACTCTGTCACTACCTCCTGACAGACTGATGTTAACCAGGTAATCTCTGAAAATTAAAAAAAAAAAAATTGTCCCCTTGCTTCTCCAGGTGGTAAATAAGCATTTCTAAAAAGAAAAGGTGACCCGCCATTTTCCAGCCAATAAAAACAGAGTTTGTAACCAGCCAATAAAAACAGAGCTTGAATTTGAATCAGCCAATAAAAACAGAGCTTGAATTTGAAATTCAACAGACCACAAGGGGGCAGAGCCACATATGGCTCTGAGGGGGAGGGATCAGAATGCTTTGCCTGTTGAAAATATTTCTAAGTTCTGCAGTTCTACAGAAACTGCATACTGAACCTTTAAAGTCTGAGAATCAATTTTGACAAAGAATGTATCATAGTTTTATTCTAATATTTATATAGTTTAAGGCTTTATAAACCCCACACTTTTGCAATGTCCTAAATGTTTAAACCTATGTAATTTTAACAACATACGTACATGTACTGCACAGCACTGCAACATTTTTACTCACCAGCTCTGCAGACCAGCAGCTCGGTTCCGGTCGGGCTTGGTTCTGGTTCTGCAGACCTACCCTGCAGTGATGAAGCCCATCGCCCCGTCCAGGTTGACGTACACGTGGATAACTGAGCTTCAGGAAGCTTCAGGAATTATTTGCAACTTTCTTGCCACTTCTGTGAGATTAATATATAGACCGTTACTTCTAACTTTGCATTGCAAAACTTTCCCTCCACATCAGCAGAAAGCAGTGGATGGAAGCACTGTTGGCTTCTGGGTAGTGTAGTTCTTGTGACTCGTGTTACAGTGTAGGCTCATTGAAAGAAAACTACAAAATGGTGACACCTCTCTGAAGTTTTCATTTTCGTTAACTTTTTATCCCCTATCGTCCCAATTACGTGAGTTACATTAAAGATGATCGTTGAAAAAACGCGAAAGAGCGAATCCGCGAAAGTCGAACCGCAAAGTAGCGAGGGACTGATGTAGTTGCCTTTATTAATACTGATGGTTTGGGTGTTTTTTTTTTTTTTTGTAATTCAGTCAATTTTCTGCGCCCATGATCTCTCAACCCGCCTTGATGCACTGATTAGATTCTGTACGAATTAATCAGATTAGCTTTGCCAGAAGTGTACAGCATGAATGTGTGTATTTTATTATATTTTTTCATTCAACCTTGAATGGTTCCCTTGGATGTTCTCCAAGGCTGAGATGGTGTAGAGGCAGAGCAGCCGGCTCAGGACCAGAAGGTCTCGGGTTCGATCCCCGGGCACGGCATACCTCGTTGTGTCCCTGGGCAAGACACTTAACCCCGAGTTGCTCCCGGTAGGACAGGCAGCGCCTTGCAAGGCAGTCTACTGCCACCGGTGTATGAATGTGTGTATGAATGGGTGGATGGTTGGTACTATGAAGCGCTTTGTGGCCCCTCAAAGGGGGCTGGAAAGCGCTATATAAGTAAGCTCCATTTACCATAAGCTCCACTCCATCTGCCGGACCCGGTTCTGGAGGGCAGTCTGGGAGGAAGCTGCTGCGGTCTTTATTACCATCAAGCTGCTGATGGGACCTGCTAACAAGACCTGCTAACACCGCTAAAAAGACCACGCTACTAACCGAACCACATTGCTAACAGTACCATGCTGTTACATGCTGCTGTAGATTTATTTATTTTTCACTTTTGGCGCCTTGTTTTTGTATTTTTGTTTCATGCTTTGATATTTGCTGGGGGGTTTTGGCGAGTCGGGATGGTTCTTCTCATCCTGACCATTTCATTGTTGACCTGTTGATTTATACATGACAAAGAAACCAAACCTAAACCTGAATCTTTATGTATACAAGTTAATCTCATTGAGCCACAAGCACTCCTTTACAAGAGACCTGTTTTTAACAAACAACACAGATGAGGTACAGATAATAGACAGTCATAAAAGTAAATAGTATACATTTTTATAAAAATAAAAAAAAAACTACATTATAAAGAGGTGTAAAATGCTAAAAAACAGGAATAGATAGATGAACGAGGAAAACAATTGTGTTATAAAGTGCTTTGAGTTGCCTGGTTGGCTATAGAAAGACGCCATATAACTATATAATTTACCATTTTCGTTACATCAGATTTAGCACATGAACTTGTAATTGAAGAAGTAGAATAAAAGGAAAAGGCAGAAACTTTACATTTTAGAGCTTTTCCATTTTTGTCCCTCCAGACCGAGACTCCCCCCTCGGACGAGCGAACAAACAGTTGTCTAGGACTTCAAATTGCTCTGGATTTTCCCTCTTTGTCAGCATATTTCTAGTTAGAGCATTAAGCGGAAAGATTTGGATAGCTAATAAAAAAACATCAGTCATTTTCTCAGTTCTCCCTTTGTCTTCTTTCGAATCCTCCCTCTTACTTTCTTCTCTTTGTTTTGGTTTAATTTTATTTATTTCTTACTCACTTCATCTTGGAGCAGCCAAAATAATGAAACTGGGACGGAAAACGATCACAAGACCCAACTCTTCTGCCCAAACCCAAGGAAAATAAGCAGATGGCTTCTGTTTTTTGTGAAGCGAGCCCCAGCTGTCCCGACGCTCGGTCCAGTCTGTGGTCAGTGTAGCTTACAGCAGCAATTTTATTGGGCATGCACACGTTTGCTTCAGTAATTATTTTCATTTTGCCCCGAATAACTCACCAGAACATGTCAATGTTGTTTACAAATGAGAACATTTGATAAATTGTGAAAATTCAGGTTTTTTGTCTACATTTTAATACATTAAAAAAATTCTAACCACAGATGAAGTGCCAGAAAATCATAAATGGTGCTTTGGCGTGTGAACGTGAGCGTTAGCTGCAACTTTCAATTGACTTTGTGAAAATGTGTTCAGTATATATAGTGGCAATTTAGATTTATGTGACCCTCATGGCTTATTCCAGTTTCCTGTGCAACACTAGCGTCATTATAAGAAGCCATGTGTTTCTGATTAGCTCAGCACAGATCAGAGGGAGGGGACCTGTTCTCGCAGTCTGTTTGGCCCCTGACTCCTCAGATTTGACCAAAACCTGAATATCTGTCAGTGCAAATCCCTCTGCCACCATCACCCTATCCACTGCATACCCCATTACTTAATACAGTAAAATTGGCAATTACTGAGATCACTTTTAGTAAAATTATCTTTAACTGACCCGCTAACCAAACCAAAAGTTGCTGCTGCTTAAAACACTTGAGCTGCTAAACACAGCTGTTGTCCTGTCACGTGATGACAGATGACAGGAGTTTGGCGTTTGCGCTGTTGCTTTAGCAATCTGATACATATGTGACCTCCGCAGGGAAATAGTCTTTTGATTCATCTCCCTCGGGGGAAGTCAGCAGTCAGGGTCACACTCGGAGCAGTGCATGATGGATCACGATGATTTGCTCAAGTAGAGCAGCATGACTATTCGTTATCACAACAGCCGAAACTCCGATTGTGCGGCTTGAAATCTTATGGCTACCCAGAAATGCAATGAAGGTCATTTGTTTGCATTTTCCATCACACGTTAATACAAAGAGTTTATTTAAGATTCAAAGATTCAAAGAGCTTTTTTAGAGTTGCATTTTAAATACGAAATACCACAAATTGTTTATTTTCCCTGTTTTTTGAATGATAAATAATTGAATTCTGATTTGACAAATAACTTGTTGGTTTTAGGTTATTAAATGTTTAGTTTCTTCATAGAACCAACATGTTATACATAGTACTAAATTATGTTTATCTACCAAGGTTTTTATATAGGTACAATGCATTCATGTTCTGTATGCTAATAATATATTTGGTCAATTCATCATTAATGGCCTTGGTGCTTGCAACATGTTTGGATGATGATGATGACGAGTGTTGAGAAGCAAATAAATGTGGATTTGTCACCGTTGATATTGTTGCAGCATTAAACAATATCATTAAACATTACAACATTTTAGTGCTGTGAAGTCCTATCAAGTACTGTTTTAGACATTAATAGAAAAAGAGGGCTTTAAATATTTAAAAAATGTGAAGGAAAAATGATAAAGTAACGTATACAGTGTTTTCCTTCTTGGGTTTTAGAAAGCTTTGTGTACGGTTTCTTGCACTTTTGCAGCTCATGTGGAAATCTGACAGATCAATCACAAAACAAACAAAACATTTATATTTTCTTAATACTTTATTTTTGAAATACTGGTGCTTATCTTACATGGTCACTATGTAAACCCCTGGACAGGACACAAGTCCCATCATGAGACAAACAGACAATTTGTAATACAAACTAACCCAACATGCATTGGTCTGTAAGAGAAAAGTGGAGTACCTGCAGAAAACCCACAAACACCAGGAGAATATACAAATGCCATACAGAATGACACCCGGTGGGCTGCAACCCTGTGACCTTCTTGCTGTGTGACAGCACTAATCACTGTTTCTCTCTGTCATCCTTATATTTATCCATCCATCCATCCATCCATTATCTTTACCTGCTTTTTCATTTTCGGGTCATGTAGGTTACTGGCGCCCATATCCAGCAGTCACTGCGAGAGACGGGGGTCGCCCTGGACAGGTCTCCAATCCATCACAGGAGACACAAAGACTAGCATGCGTGGACAGAATGCAAACTCCACCTAGAAAGTCCCTTATTTGATCCAGTGACCTTCTCATTGAGAGACAACACCTCTACTCTGTGTCACCATGCTGCTCATCTTTATATATACCGTATTTTCCATAGTACACATTGCGCTGCTGTACAAGTCACATCAGTTTAAATATGTCTAATACAGTAGAAAAAACATTAATATGTCGCTTCGCCGCACAAGTCAAATATATTACACCATATTCATCCACCCGGTCTCTACGATCACAGAACAGTAATCTACTTCACATTCCACGAACCAAGTTAAGGACCATGGGAGAACGGGCATTCTGTGTGGCTGCCCCCCGCCTATGGAACTCCCTCCCTGACTACCTGAGAGCTCCACAGTCACTGGTTGATTTCAAAAACGGCTTAAAGACTTTTTTTTTAAGCAAGCCTATTCTGCCTCCACATGATTTTATCTTTGATCTTGGTTGATATTATTATTGATTTTACTTGGTTTTATCACTTGTTTTATTTTATTTTTTATTGTTTTTAAGCAGGCCTATTCTGCCTCCACATGATTCTGTCTTTAATCTTAGTAGATATCATTATTGATTTTACTTGATTTTATCACTTGTTTTATTGTCGTAGCACTTTGAGATTTTTATTAATGAAAAGTGCGGTATAAATTGAATTTATTATTATTATTATTATTATCTATTATGCGTCTCCGCTGACAACCCGGAAACGTGGGCCAGTGTTGTGCCAAAAATCGATGAGCTGCCAAATGGCAGCCGCGAGAGCGTGTACGGAATGATTTTGACAAGACTTTAACAAGCTTAACACTTAAAAACAATTATTTGTTTGCTCGACATTCTGTTGGTTGAATCCAAAAAAGCTAAGTCTGGTCCTCTGGACATTCAAAAAACAAAACAAAGCAAAAAAAATGTAGAAACGTTTCGTCTTTCGTCCGAAAGACTTCTTCAGTCTGAGAAGCTGTGTTCAGCTCAGTCTTATAAATAGCACCCTCTCACAGTGGATCAACCAGTTGGCTGATGACAGCTGAAACCAGCTGCTCACATGATCAAGGAAGACCATCAGCTTGACGATGGATCGTTAACACCCTGATGGTTGTTTATATAAGACTGAAGCCTGGTTTATACTTCTGTCCATAGTTGCCAAGTCCGCTTATTTCAAGCGGCATTGGGCTTGTTTTTCCCTGGAGTCGCTTTCAAAATTGGTCAGCCGCTTGTGGCGGTTTTTTGGGCTTCTCGCGGACATTGAGTCGCTTATTTGTGCTTGTTTTTCAGTCGAGCAGTAATGCGAGTGGTAGGTAGTTTGTCACGCCCCCCTTCCACATATGTTACGTCAAGGAGGATGTGTTACGTTCAGGTGCAGTTGGCGCAAGCGACAGTCAGAGCCGGTAAAACTATATAAGCGCGAGCAATTAATGATGAGTCAGCATGAGCAGCATATAGTGACACAACATATATATCTTGTATCATTCAACTATGTTAGTTTTTAGCAAACAAAATGATAAATTAATGAAAATTACTTTCAAAGTGAGTTTAAAATTAAAAACCGTGTTTCTTCACGGGACATCCGACTACACGCGAATGCAACATTGTTATTTATTCTTTGTCTATTCATTCATTCATTCAACCTTTATTTGGTAAATCTCATTGAGCCTCGAGGGCTCATTTACAAAAGCGACCTGCTACAAACTAAAGAATTTAGTGAAATGTCTAGACAAGACAACGCTAATATGAGCTCTAAGTGGGGTAAATATGGAAAAAAATATAATAAAGATTGGGAGAAAGAGCGTGCTCTTCAAGACTGGATCCGACCACGACCACAGATGGGAGAAAAATGCAAAATGTATTTTTATTTTTTAGACTGAATACGTTCTTTAATGTATAATTTTGCTTGTTATATGTAATGCCATAATAAATATGTTTATACTGTTTAAAACTGCCTTTTTTTACACAATGGGATGGGGTGCTTTTTTTGGGCTTTTTTTGAAAGAGCGAGTCGCTTGTTTGTGCTTGTTTTGAAGGAGCTGATCGCTTCTTTCGGTCTGGAGATCTGGCAACCCTGCTTCTGTCTTACGTCTTTTACCCCCCGTTGAGTGAACAAACATTGCGCAACTTCTGGCTGCACTCCTGCTGTGATCCCTGTATGCAGCGTCT
>JBBPBX010018916.1:28716-41871 GCA_038048925.1 Garcialebias charrua
TGAACACGGCTTCTCAGACTGAAGAAGTTTTTCGGACGAAAGACGAAACGTTTCTACAGTTTTTTTGCTTTGTTTTGTTTTGTTTTTTGAATGTCCAGAGGACCAGACTTAGCTTTTTTGGATTTTTCTACCTGGATTATTGAGCATGCATCAGGGTGTGTTGGTTGAACTTTTACTTAATAAATCCATTTCAATGGTCAAATCAGCTGCATTTTGCTGGGGCGGCGCAGTGAAATCAAGCTGATTTAATGGTTGCTCCAAGCATGATCCCAGAGCTTGACGAAGGTGGCAGGCTATGCTAAGCTGATTGTGTCATTAATAGCCACTTTTACCCATTACACGACAACGGCACGCCATACTACTCGAGCGCCAACTAGCAGCTGAAAATAGTACTGTTCAATATTTTCAATGTCAGAATTGACAGGCTCTGCTCCTGTCATACTTTTCATATTCAACTCTTTTGTGATTTCTGTGTACCTCATTCAGTTCTCTGTCATTTCTCACTCACTCCTCAGTCTGCCTCTCTTGCCTCAAGTCTTAATCATCCACACCTGTTCTCATCAGCCACCTGCCCAGCTGCACTCATTATTCACTCTACCTCTGTTCTCATAAAAAGCCTGTCTCTCCTTCACTCCTTGTCCGGTCATTGTTTCTGTTCTGCTCTGCTCAGACAACACAGTCCTCCTCTGCTCCTGTTATCCTTCCACTGTGACATCAGTCTGTGAGTTTTGCTGCCCCGAAAGTAGGGATGCACCGATCCACATTTTTCACTTCCGATCCGATACAGATACTGTAAAACTGGGTATCGATCGATACCGATACTTTTCCGATCCGATACCATTCAGGTGCCGTATGAGGCTGTAATAAATTAAATAAATTGTAATAAATTGTAATTGTAATAATTAAATTGTAATTGTAATAATTAATAAATTGTAATAAATGTAATAAATTATTACAGCCTCAGCCACTAATATCCACTTTAAAGCAAGGAATAAAAAAACACGTTTTGTGTTAGCAGGATTTAATTGTAACTAAGAAACTTATCCAACATTAATAAAACTTACCTCAAGTTGCCTTTTTGGGCATGCATAAATATACAGTATTTGTATACACTGTACTTAGAGAGAAGATTAATCTTCTCTTGGCTGTGCAAATTCTGCTAACACAAAACGTGTAACTAACTACCGGTACTTTTAAGTACTGTAGTTACTTTCACCCAGTCTCTTTTTCATCACATGCTTCCAAAAGTCAACAATTATGTTTGTATTCTGCATCTGTCTGTTAGCAAAATATCTTATGAACAACTGAACAGATTTTGTTTAAACTTTCAAGAAATAATCACTGAAGGGCTCTCTACGACTGGTTGACTTTTAAAGTACATCCAATTGAAGATGGCTGCCACAGCTAACTGAACTTATACAACACAAAATTGACTACAACTCAGTCAATTTGACAAAAAATTTAGATAAAATTTGTGTGGTAGTAGCTGAGACTCATTCCCAAAGCATATTCAAGGGATTAGTAGAATGCATAAGATCTTTCTTTAAAATTACAACGTTATTTATTTGGAATCAATGGTGTCGTCTGTTAGCAAAATATCTCATGACCCGCTGGACAGATTTTGATTAAACTTTCAAGAGATAATCACTGAAAGGCTCTCTACGACTGGTTGACTTTTAAAGTACATCCAGTTTAAGATGGCTGCCACAGCCAACTGAAAACAACACAAAATTGACTACAACTCAGTCAATTTGACAAAAAATCTAGATGAAATGTGGTGCGGTAGTAGCTGAGACTCATTCCCAAAGCATATTCAAGGGACTAGTAGAATGCATAAGATCTTTCTTTAAAATTATAACGTTATTTATTTGGAATCAATGGTGCCGTCTGTTAGCAAAATATCTCATGACCCGCTGGACAGATTTTGATTAAACTTTCAAGAGATAATCACTGAAGGGCTCTCTACGACTGGTTGACTTTTAAAGTACATCCAGTTTAAGATGGCTGCCACAGCTCAGCCTTTTGTTTTTCATAATCCCACAGAGCTTTGGAGACATTTACAAGACATTCAAAAATATGCCTCACCTGTCCAACAGCATACAGGGGTTCACTTTGGATGTCATGGAATCACCTGCTGACAGCTTGGAGGAGGCTGCTTCTCAAAGTTTTGATGCCACTGTCCACACTGTTATCAGCGAGCAGGTGTTTAAAATGGTGACGCTGGGATCACATCAGCTGCAGAGGAGCTCGCTGAGCTGATTTCTCTGGTTAACTCCTCAAAGGGTTCCAGCAAAGTCACAATCTTTTCCAGCAAACCCCACAGGTTGGCTGACAGTGTTCCTGACAAGTTGTTTAGCAGTTTCTGGGTTATCCCTTTAGCTTTCACGTTGTCCAGCGGAAGTTTACCTTGCTGTTGAAACGAGTCCAGAAGTGATTTCTGTCGGCTCCGTTTGTCTTTCTCCCGCCGGGCTAAACAATCGTCATGCTCTTTACTGTGGTCTTTTTCAAATGTTTCATCACGTTTGTGGTATTATATGACGCGACGGAGCTTCCTCCTCTCTGGACAGCGGCTCTGCAGACACGCACGCGGCTCTGCAGACACGTACACGTCGCTGCTGTCTTGCTTTGCGGTGCTTCAAGAGTAAAACACATCCACACAGCAGACATGTTCGCGGACATGCAAAAATCAATAAACTCTGACCGACTCTGATGCCAAGATGAAAAGTTGGTTAGCCGTTAGCCACAGTCCTCCAGTCCTCTCTGTGTTTACTCACGTTTTACCTGGCTGCAAGGGGCAAACTAGGAAATGGATTTCCTGAATGTGAGGCGGGTCTTACTACTCTGGGCTCATAAAACACGCCTCCGTTCAGGAAATCCATTCCATAGTTTGAAGACAACTACAGTGTATCATGGATCGGAAAGATGGCAGTCTCTGCTCTGAAAATCCGATATGTAAACAAGGCTGGTATCGAATACCAATACCGATACTGGATCGGATCTACCCCATCCCTACCCGAAAGCATTTTGTTTTGTTGTTTAAAATTAAATCATTTTCATTTTTAAACTCCTGCCTCATTCATCCTGCTTGCATATGGGATCAAAACATCAGGATTGTGACGGAATGACCGGACCACAAACTGAACCCAGCGGTAGGATGATTACTGTTTGAGTTTTTGGCCCGTGAGGCAGAGAAGACTGCCCAGAGAGACAGAGAGAGGGAGGAGAGGAAGAATCCATTCTGGGGAATCTGTCTGGCTATCAAGCCTAGGTCCTCAGCCTCACAGCCTCTCCATTGTTCCAGTGTTGTTTTCGTTGACGTAACGCTGACGTAAATTTTTCGTTAACGCCCCCTTTTTTCATGACAATAACGAAACGGTAACTAAATAATCATTGCTCTTTAATGATTAAAACGTGACGAAATGTGTGTGAGTTTTCGTTAGACGAGACGAGACTGAACGAAAATGTTTCGTTCAATCAATAATTTATATTTCTGTGGAAAGTCAGCTGTTTGGTCACGCCCACCACCGCGGTGTTTATTCAGCATGGCCACGCGCTGCGCGCTCACCTGTGACTTCCTTTTCAAACTGGACCATGGAAGATCCTGCAGCAGCATGTTGCACGAAGGGGCTCGGTCGGTGGCCGCCAGCCCAGAAAAGATTTATGGACTTATTTTGTATTTAACCCAACTGTGAGTCTGAGAGAAGAGAAGAACCGAATGTATGTATTTTTTAAAATAAATCCTGTCCTTGTTTGAAGCTGTTTGGTCATAGAATTGTCGCTGCTGTGTGTGTGGGTCAGGTTCTGGTTCTGTTTGTTTGGACTCACTGCTGACTTGTCACAGAATAGCGCATTCACGTTTGACCTCCGCGTCAACTTTTTGCCTAATAAGCTCATTTATAACAACTGCGAGGAAGTGCTGTTGTGTAGTTATTGCATTTGAAGCGGGTAAACAAGCATATGCTGTCAGAAACTTTTTCTGCTCAGTGGTTTGGTGTGTCCAGGATCTAGTGTGGACTGAATGGTTCGAGACGGTTCCGAGAGAGTCCGTCGTTGTTTTCGACAGTTGAATCGCTGTGTTGCTGAGCGTTGATCTTAGTGTAACTGTAGAATGTGATTTGCTATATTTCAGAATTTTACTGCTCTGTTTATAAGCGTTTTTATGTGTTGAAAAGTCCGGAAACTTTTGCTAACTGATAGCTACTTTCTGTTCAAAATGGCCGTGGCGTTTGTTTATGTATTGTGATTGGTTGTCGGGGCTGTGTAGAGACACTGTGATAGGTCAGAGGGAAAGAACTACAACTCCCATGACGACTACAAGTTCTGTGATTGGTTGTCGGGGCTGTGTAGACACACTGTGATAGGTCAGAGGGAAAGAACTACAACTCCCATTACTACTTGAGTTAAGAACTCAGCCGTGACTCACAAGCACACTCACCGGATAAAAAGCCGTTCTTTTTCTTCAGAGAGTAAATAAATGAAGTTATTTCAGCGTTTGTCACATCCAGGTACAAAACTCATCCAAAAAGTGGATTTTTATCGTGTTGTTCAGTAACCATCGTGATTAAAATAAAAACTATCTCTCCCTTCGAGATGATGACTGGTCGACAAAACAGCTGACTTGATTTATAATAACTGCATAAAGTATTGTCAGATAAATTCTATAATCTTCAGTGACAAACTCAGTGCTCCATTTATTATTATTTTGATTTGGATTATGAATTGTGCAATAGAATAACGAGCAAAAAAATAAAAAAATAGACTTTCTGAACTAAAATACAGATACAATTCCCTTCTTTTTCATTTATTCATTATTATTTTGTTAACACTTAACAATTTCAGACCTAACGTTTTGCACAGAAATTAGATGGAAGTCAAATTTCCTCTAATCTTTGAACAATGTATGTATAGAAAGATGGTTCAAACAGCCATTTACCAACACAGGTTGGTCGTTATATTTATTATCTGCGACGTTTTTATGTCTATATTCTGTTTTTTACCTTCATTTTGTATGTTGCCTATGTGTTGCCTGTTTGTTCAACATACTTTAAAGAGGAACTAAACCCAAAATTAACTTTTTTTTAGCTGACTAATATGTTTTCTTTTTTTTTTTTAAAGACTAAAACTAGACTTAAATTTTTTAAGTTTTTGTCGATTTAAACTGAACTAAAACCATTAATTATAGAAATGACTAAAACAGACTAAAACTAAGAAGTATTTTAGTCTAAAAGACTATGACTAAAACTGATATCAAAATGGCTGTCAAAAAACAACACTGCATTGTTCTCCACCTCTCCTCGCCGCTGCACCTCGCTGCCCACCTCCTCCTCGCTCTACACCTGGATGCCCCAAGCAATCGTCAGTGAGAGGGGGGCTAACCGCTGGTCCTCCCTGAGCCCAGCGCAAGAAGGGCAGAACTTCATGACCAGAAGAGGATCCCAGCTCTCGCTCGCTGGAGGAGCAAGGGGAGGAGTCGCTGGAGGAGCTGGAACGTTGGCAGGCAGCTCTGGTGGCAAAGTACTTGGGTCCACCTGTTTAGACTCTTCTGGTCTCACCGCCTGATCCGGTTCTCCTGGTCTTGCCGCCTGATCTGGCTCATCTGGTCTCACCGGCTGCAGATTTGACGTCTGACTCCTCGCCTGCTACAGACTTGATGACTGACTCCTCACTGGCCACAAACTCGACGGCTGACTCCTCGCCTGCTGCAGACTTGACGGCTGACTCCTCGCCTGCTGCATATTCGACGGCTGATTCGACGGCTGACTCCTCGCCTGCTGCAGACTCGACTGCAGACTCGACGGCTGGCTCCTCGCTCGACGATTCCTCGGCTGAATAACCCGACTCGCCGACTACAGACTTGACTGCAGACTCGACGGCTGACTCCTCGCTCGACGATTCCTCAGCTACAGAACCCGACTCGCCGATTGCAGACTTGACGGCTGACTCCTCGCTCAACGATTCCTTGGCTGCAGAACCCGACTCCCCGACTGCAGACTCGACTGCAGACTTGATGGCTGACTCCTCGTTCGACGATTCTTTTGTTGCAGAACCCGACTCGCTGACTACAGACTCATCGCCCAACTCGCCGACTGCAGAACCCGACTCGTCAACTGCAGAACCAGACTCGCCGACTACAGAACCCGACTCGCCGCCTGCGGACTGCACGCCTGACGTCTCCTCGCCGAGAGACCCCTCGCCGCCTGACCAACCTCAGCTTGAGGGACGGCCTCCCGACCGCCCGCCCGCCCAGCCTCTGCTTGATGGACGGCCTCCCGGCCGCCTGCCCAACCAGCTTGCTGGACGGCCTCCTGGCCGCCCGCTCGACCGCCCTGCTTTACAGCCTCCTGGCCGCCCGCCCGCCCAACTGCCCTGATGGACGATGTGCTCCGGCCTGCTGGACCGCCTCCCGGGCCATCCACCTGAACTCTTGGGTATATGTGTTATTTCCCCTTCAGTTTTCCCAGGTCGGCTTTTCTTTTTTTTTCTCATCCTTGGGGATTTTTCCTCTTGTACCCTCCATCCTGTCTCCTCTCTCCCTAGTTATGTGGGGGGCCCATTTTGGGGGTGTCAGGTGCCACCCTTGAGGGGAGGGGGTTATGACAGGCTCTACTCCTGTCATACTTTTCATATTCGACTCTTTTGTGATTTCCATGTACCTCATTCAGTTATTTGTCATTTCCCACTCACTCCAAGGTCTGTCTCTCTTGCCTCAAGTCTTAATCATCCACACCTGTTCTCATCAGCCAGTTGCACTCATTATTCACTCTCCCTCTGTTCTCATAAAAAGCCTTTCTCTCTTTCACTCCTTGTCTGGTCATTGTTTCTGTTCTGCTCTGCTCAGACAACACGGTCCTCCTCTGCTCCTGTTATCCTTCCACGGTGACATCAGTCTGTAAGTGTTGCTGCCCCGACAGAATTTTGTTTTGTTGTTTAAAATTTAATCATTTTTTTATTTTTAAACTCCTACCTCATTCATCCTGCCTGCATATGGATTCAAAACATCAGGATTGTGACAAGAATGAATGAAAACGGTCATATCTCAGCCAAAAATTTGTTTATAAATATTGGGGAAAAATATCCAAATAAGTCGCTTTGGTGTATAAATTGCAGGGCATTCAAATTATGCAAAAAACTGTGACATTTTTTAGGGCAAAAATATGGCAGTAAGATGAGTAAAATACATAAAACACAATTACAAGCTCTTGAAAGCAACTTTTGAGAAGTATATTTAGGGAAATTCAGCTTACCGGTATTTCAATTCATAAAGAGAGCATTGCACCTAATTACGAATAACTAAAACCCTAAAAATGAGTACATGTATATGTTGCATGAACATTGTATAATAATACAAAGAATAAAATAAAAAACATATGTCATCCATACTACCAAAAAACTTGCTCCCAAAGCAGCAGTATATCTTTGCCTTCTGCAGCCCTTTTCTGGAGGACATTTATAATTTAAAAAGCTGATGTAGAGAAAACTAGAGACATTTCTATTAAGCTGTAAATTCATGCCAGCTGGAAGCTAAATCAACCTCAGTGACCTTCACATATGGTCCATGAGCTGCAAATTAGTTCATACTTACAGTCACAGACATAGCCTCTAACTGAACTAAGTTGTATTACATTTCTGATCAAAGTATGAGGACTCCGAAAAAAAAAAAAAAGGTTTGATTTTCAACCGAAAGCATTTTAGTTTTTATGAATGGCCGTTGATTGCATAGAAAGCCCTGATGCTGTATCTTATTAAGAGTGTGGCTGACACAAAGCCCTGAGATGGCTGATGCTCTGCAGGCGGACATGCAGCCGGCTTCAGTTGCCCTCAGGACCTAGACAGATAAACACGCAGAAAAAGTCAACAACTAACCTAAACTATAGTTTTTAGCAATTTCCTCCACAAGAGCTTTAACATACAACTTACGCATGAAGGCCACATAAGTAAACACAAGTTAGATGTTTCTCAGGAATCACTGAGCATGCACATCATTGGAAAACAGCATCCGGAGCGTTGGAGAAACAGGAAGTGTGTGTGTCTATAACAAGCAAGGATCAGAGTGAGGTGTCCGAGCGTTTGATCTGGTCCCAGCTGTGCATGTGTTGCACTTTACAAGTCTGCTGCTGGAAAAAGTTGCTCAGTAGTTCCTTTTTTGTTGTTGTTTCTATGTTTCTCCATCCACGTTTGGTTTTAAACAGCAGTTTCCCCTTTGTCAGCAAATTATTACCAACAAGCCCTTTTTGGCTGACAATACATGATGTAAGCTGAAACATGCTGATTGTAAACACATATGGTACACATCCACACATATAGCCTCAGAAAAGTCACCCCACCCCCACGGCTCATTATTTTCCCCACTCACATGGCCTGAACTGCATTTTTTTTTTGTTCCTCCACATAAACTCCCCAGGGCCGGGCGGCATTTGGATCGTGAGGAAGAAAACTTGAACTTAAAACACAACGATGCAAAGGGAAACCTCTGGAAAGGCAACAGTATAAGTGCCAATTTCAAGGAGAAATGATACAAAAATGGTGTTAGGAGTTTTTAACTCGTCTCTCAAGCAGAGTGCAGGAGTCGAGCTCTGCAGCTCATGTGTCTGGAAAAAAAAGGAGATAGCAAGATGGTTTCGCTTCAGAATTCCAGGCATGGATGTTTGTTTTTGTTGGAAACACAACTGTCTGTGGTTAGAAATTGGAAGTACATTTTATCCACCAAAGTGCAGGGAAGTTTGCATGTGGGCATGGCCACCCTCTTGTGGTGACCTAATGAATTTCTGTTACACAACTTTAAGCAATTGAATAAACTGGGGGGTATACTGTAGATGCTTATTTTGATACACAGCTGGCTATCACTAAAAATCAGTATTGTCCCACTGTTTGAATTATCACATATCTTGTCACAATTACAATAATCAATAGATGGCTGATGCTCAGCAGGCAGACATGCAGACGGCTTCAGTTGCCCTCAGGACCCAGATAGATAAACACGCAGAAAAAGTCAACAACTAACCTAAACTAGGGCGGCATTTGGATCGTGAGGAAGAAAACTTTAACTTAAAACCCAACGATGCATAGGTAAGTCCATCATTCGCAAGTCCATCACAGGACAACCTTCAATCATCTTTATCTGGCTCTGACATGATCAACATTGAAGTACTTTCGTGACGTTCATCATCCATCTGGACCATGCGCACGAGTGGAATAAAAACGGAGAAACGTTCTCTTTAAAAGTTTTGATGGAGGAAAATGCAGAATAAAAGTTGCGTTTAAAGGATGCTGCTGCTTTTACAATGGAAGTAAAGAACTCGTTTGCGGTCCCTGCAGTGGTTTGTCTCTTCTTTTTCTGCGTTTTCAGCGAAGAACTCAACCCGAAAGGCAGGAATGTTTGCAAAGCGTCGGGGTAAGAACCGCAAACTGTTCAAATCCAAACTTTCTGAGCAAGTGCTGACAATGTGATTTTCAAAAAAAGTCAACCATTTATTTAATAGGGAAAAAAATGGCCTCATTTCATATTAAAAGTTGGATTTTCCTACATGTTTGACGAAAACACAAATTTGAAAACTTCACGTTTGACTTGTTAACTCAAAAATAATGAAAACGCAAAGGAAAAAAAATACATTTTTATGTCATTATGGACACGGTTTTCATAATGTTCAGGTTGACCTATTTTTTAAGAATCTGTCTGCTGAGGCCACAGGAGGAGGGGCCCATTGAAGAAAGCAGTTCTGCAGATGTTCACCTCACATCTGGAATATTGTTTTCACCTGTAGTGGGCGCTGGTTTGGACACTAAACATCTCATGTCCTGCGCGCCTTCCGTTTGATACCAAATGTTGATTATCCTTTTTTAAAGAAGGGTATTAACTTTAAGATAGCTGTAGAAATTTAGTAAAATAAAATAAAAACAGCATGTCTTGAAACTGTCTGTAAATGTCTGTGTCGTGTGACAGAAAAGTTGACAATTAGGGAACATTTCAGCTTAAATGTTATATTACTTTGCTGCATTAACTTTTCTGCTAGTTTTCACTAACCTTTTGCTTAGCTTTTAGCTACTGTCTTGCTACATTTATCTTGTAGCTAAATTGCAACTTTGCTTCTAATACCATCTTGCTGAGTTTAGGATAGGCCTTTAGCTACATTTGGCTATAGTTACCGGTACTCTTTTTCTACACTCAAAATGTACAGTAGCTATTTGCTACTTTTAGTTCCCAACCTTTCACTTCTGTTATCTAGCATTTTGCCGCTTTTAGCTTTTAGTGTTCTGCTGTTTTTTAATCTTTAAATAGCTCTATTTTAGCTTCTTCAGCAGATTTCAGCAGTAATTCAGCTCTCACCATTCACACCGTATTGTTTATCTGAAGATGTTTAGAATAGAATAGAATAGAATATATCTTTATTGGCATATTTGCACCAAGGTACAAAGTGTTGCAATTGGCGCGCGCACCATCCTAAGAGGGACGTACGCACGGAAAGCCGCAGCAATAATTAAATTGCGCCGCCAACAATCAGATATGGAAAAAAGGAACATACAGTCGGATAATCATTGGTATTCAAAAAAGAATCTATCACATTTTGTCTTAGGACATTCTATGATAAAGTCAAAAAAACTCTACCAGCTCAGCACGGATAAAGACAAAGACATGTTGCATGGTGGCGTAGCAGGGAGATAAGTCTGTAATCATTTCAGATAAGCACAGTCTGCAGATGGTCTCAGCTCGGCTCCATCTTCTGAATGCACACAGAGACCTCTGGGGGGGGGCAGCGACAGTTTTTCAACAGCTTCAGATTCCAGGAGAAGTTTGCAGTCAGCCTTTTTTCAAGGTTGCTTGAGTCCCGATTAGATAGTTGCTTTATTTATTATTATTATTATTATTATTATTATTACTGTATCAAGATTTATTTATCTAATTTTCATTCCTCATTTAGTTTTTGTTCAACAGTTTGCTTCTGTAATGTGCTGTTTAAGCAAATTTAACAATGTTACATTGTCATTCTTCTGGGTAAATTCATATACATTGTAGTAAGTGGAGGAATGTATTACCATCATTCACAAGGTTTATCAATGACTTTAAACAATACTAAACAATACTTTTATTTCTCTCAAGAGGCAGAGATCTAACAATTCTGTAAGGATCTATGAAGACATTTCCAGGTTTTTACTTTTTTGATTTGTTCTTAATGCAGCCTATGCTCTCATGTTGTTACTCTGTCTTTATTGTGTAAATTACAAGGATTGTGAATTTATTTTAGCAGGTCGCTTTAGTAAATGAGCCCTCGAGGCTCAATAAGATTTACCTGACTAAATAAAGGTTGAATGAATGTAACCCCCCTTCTTCTTTTACCATGCTGCTGTTGTTTTATTTTTTGTGTTTGTTTGTTTCCTTAGATAGTTGTTTTTGTTTTCTTATTTCTGGTTGTTGACATATATCCTCTACGAGAGCTTTTTATTATGTAATTTGTTAATAAAGTTTTGGGGAAAAAATGCTTGTTTATTTATTTTTTATTATTTGTTTATTGTTCCAGGGTGTTGACACAGTACATGTCAGTAGATTTGACTTCACACAGACAGCGCAGCGAGGACAGGGGAGGAGAAAAGGTCAGAAACAAGAGAAGCTCTTTAGGATTTGACAAAAAACTACAGTCAAGTTGTGATGGAAGTAAAAAGTAAACATTTTGAGAAATTTGTTAGATTTTCTCTGCTTTGTAGACATTGTGACACGGTGGCAACACGTTCAGCAAATGTGGAACGTCATGTCTGCAACAGATTTATTAAAATATAAACTGACAGGAGTGTAAACAAACAAGTTATTACTGGAGCAATCATCTCTTTGTAGGAGTGAGGCAGCCATGTTGGATTCTGAAGTGAGGTTTATGGAGAAACCTCCTACTCTGGGTCAGATTTTCTATTTGGAGCTGTTCTTCGAAGTTTTGTTTTTCCATCTTAAAACTCTAAGCTTTGTGGGTAAAAATGAAACACGTCATTAACTCAGTTCAGTTCAGTTTATTTATTTAGTGCCAAGCCACAACAGAAGTTATCCCTGGGCTCTGAACAAGTATAGATTCACAAATATTATACATGCCAATTAGTAAAGTTATATATCTAAGGAAGCCAGCAGATTGTGTTGAGTCGTCATTTTGTCACAGTCTCCCATCCTGAGCTAGTACAAAGGTGACAGTGGGAAAGAAAAACTACCACATGAGGAAGAAACCTCCAACAGAAACAGACTCAGGACAAGCAGCCATCTGCTTCAACCAGCTGAGTTTGAGAGGACAGGAAAGCTAAAACATATACAGAATAGTAGGTCCAGAATGGAGGCGAGCAGGTTCCTCACTCGGAAGACAATAAAAAAAAAAAATAATAATAAAAATGTCCATCCATCCATACATTATCTTTTACCCACTTCTTCCAGTTTTGGGTCACCGGGGTCACCGGTGCCCATGTCCAGCAATCACTGTGCGAGGGGCAGGGTACACGCTGGACGGGTCGCTAGTCCATCACAGGGACACATAGAGACAAACAATCATTCACTCTCTCTCTCTCACCTAGGGGCAATTTAGAGTTACCAGTCAACCCAACATGCATGTTTTTGGTCTGTGGGAGGAAACGGGAGTACCCGGAGGAAACCCACATATGCACGGAGAGAACATGCAACTCCACCCAGAAAGGCCCCCGGACCGGGATTTGAGCCAGGGACCTTCTTGCTGAGAGGCAGCAGCTCTACCAGTTGCGCCACCATGCTGCATGTTCAGATAGAAAAAAAATATACAAATACAAAACTACTGTATTAATTTGATGAAATGAGGTCAATTTGTCCTCCAGTGGTCTAAAGCCAGTAAAATCAGAATAAACTTTATTGTCATTGCACCGAGGTCCAGCAAGAACATGTACTTACAGTCGCCTGAAAGATGGGCGGAGTGTACAAAGCTGCTACTATACAAGCACGGCCCTCTTATTCCTATTCAGACTAATATTTTGCTTAGATGAGAAAAGGGAAGAAAAACATGAGGAGAGACGGTATAAAAAAAGATATCTCACAGACAGGGCACGATTTGAGGCATTAAATAAAACCTACAACAGCATATCAACATAAATAGACGTGATACATGTACATATAGCTGGTGAAGTCATTGAATCTAAAAGGGAAGTCGTAGCACAGTCCAGAGC
>JBBPBX010018917.1:0-11607 GCA_038048925.1 Garcialebias charrua
GGTCATGTGCTCATTCAGTTTGCACTACTTCTCATATTTGCACTAATGTTTGTATTACATCACTGCCTATAGTCATAATACTGTTTACATTCTCTGTTTACATACTACTGTTTACATTCAATGTTTACATTTATTAATACTGTTTACATTTATTACTACTGCTTACATTTATTACTACTGTTTACATTTACACTACTTTTATATCTACACCACTGCTGATACATATACAGTATTCTCTGACCAGCCTTATTTAAGGATGCCCAATGTGCCTTACTGCATATGCCACTTTTGCCTCTATAACAACATCAACTACTACCTCATACATATACTGTGTACATTAACTCATATGCTGCTTTGCCACTTTGCAAATGTCAATGCTAGAACCTTTAGTTTATTTTATAGTTATACTTTTTATACTTTTTTATACTAGTATGCAAAAACTCAGGACAGTATTATGTTCATTAAATGTTTAGTGTTTTAGTTTTAGTTTTAGAGTTGGTGTAAATTTTCATACTCTTATACCACTATGCAAAAACTCAGGACAGTGTTACAGTTTTACTATTTTATGCTTATGTCTATTATTATATGTTTCAGTGTTTCAATGTTTAAGTGGTTACTGTTGCACCGAGGGACTGAGAGAAACGCAATTTCGGTCCTGTGTATGTCCTGTACATATTGCAGTTCTGACAATAAAGTTGACTTTGACTTTTATTACTACATACGTATCACGTTTTTACTACATAATATCACGTAATTACCACATACGTATCACGTAATTACTACATACGTATCACGTAATTACTACATACGTATCACGTTATTACTACATATTATCACGTAATTACGTGATACGTATCACGTAATTACTACATACGTATCACGTTATTACTACATACGTATCACGTTATTACTACATACGTATCACGTTATTACTACATACGTATCACGTTATTACTACATACGTATCACGTTATTACTACATACGTATCACGTTATTACTACATACGTATCACGTTTTTACCACATATCACGTAATTACATGATACGTATCACGTTATTACTACATACGTATCACGTTTTTACTACATAATATCACGTAATTACTACATACATATCACGTAATTACTACATACATATCACGTAATTACTACATACGTATCACGTAATTACTACATACGTATCACGTTATTACTACATATCACGTATCACGTAATTACTAAATAAGCTCCAAAAAAATGTTTCAATGGGTGGCAGCACTACCCTTCCGTACTCAGGTTTTATTATTTGCAAAAAAAATAATAATCTAAAAGAAACTGTTGGGGGCAAACAATCTTTTTTGAAAGTATACATTTATAATTCAGTAGATGAATAATGGGCTATGTTTGCATTAAAGCTACTGTGACTCAGTATAAAGAATAAATACCAGCAGCAGGGCTATGACTCATTGTGGGTGGATGGGTTGGAAGAAGTGAAGGTTGCCCTCTGGAGGACAGCTGATGATGGAGCTACATAATAACCATGAAAGTCCCCCACCCTTCCTTGTAGATCCCATCACTAACCTCTGCACCCCCTTCACTCTCCCTCTTGCGTTGCAGACTCGACAATTTACTAAACGCCAGCTACGGAGTCAAGAGGTAAATGCCAAAGGTGTACCTTCAAAAGCATTCATGCTAAAGTTAAACCTCAAACAAAGTGCCCGGAATACCACACGCTGACTTCATCTCTGAAATGAGACGTAATGGCCACAATTTTATTTTATATTTTTTACCACCCACAGCCCATTTTCCCCCCATGTCACAGACACAACAGCAACAAAATCTGTAACTGCAACAAACATCTGCAGCTTCCTAACAGCGGGGGTATTCTGGCATGGCTTTGTTGAACCTTTTCGTTCTTTTGTTTTAATTATTACAAGTGGTTTATCTGTATTTTTTTATGAACTAACATTTGAGTTGCTTTAATGTTCCCCTTTTTTTTCCACCAGCATGGACATACCAGATTCCGTTTGCGTCTCTTCTGTTTTGCTCCAGTTTCGTTTTTTTTGGTTCTTTTCTTTATTTGGTATGGTTTGAATCCAGTTTGCTTTTCATCCCTCTCTAGGTTTCTGTGTTTTCGTTCCAAAACTGTGATTTCTGTTGAACATCGTGATTCATGCGTTTAATCCTTCCAGAGACTCTGGTCAGCAGAGAAAATATGCACCGCTGTGTGGGTGTCTTGTCTCAGGGGGCACACGGTGTCACTCTGTGTAAGCAGGTAGTTCTGTGGCGCCCACACATTTATATCTACTCGTGGCACAGCAGAGGGGATGAAGATGGGCTCCACAAACCATCATTTCTCACAGACATATATTCATAAGGGAAAGTGTAGAGCGCTGAATGTTGTGTAGAACTTCAGAATGACACCCATGGTAGTTCTCCTGCTCTCTTCCCCAGATTCTCGCCCATCACCATTGACAGCATGACCAGCCTAGCCGGGGTCAACCTCACCGGTCCCACTGGAGCCGGCTGGTGCATCTTTGTCTACAACCTGTCGCCGGAAGCCGACGAGAGCGTCCTGTGGCAGCTCTTTGGGCCTTTCGGCGCCGTCACCAACGTCAAAGTCATCCGTGACTTCACCACCAACAAATGTAAGGGCTTTGGCTTCGTCACGATGACCAACTACGACGAAGCCGCCATGGCTATCGCGAGCCTAAACGGCTATCGCTTGGGCGACCGCGTGCTGCAGGTTTCCTTCAAGACCAGCAAGCAGCACAAAGCCTGAAAGAGAGGCTGCTAGTGCCGGCGCGCTCAACCTGCAGGGAGACGCACCGAGCTCCCTGTCATCACTCTACATGGGCCTGGACTGAGTCTCTCTCTGACATGATCTCACACAAATTCATAAGAAAGAAACCACAAAACACAGACATGTAGGCACACATACACGCATTGCACAAACATATCCAATAGGCGAGTCAGAGTTTCGAACACACCAGAGGAGTTTCTTTTGTCCCTTCACACGACATAGTCCTTTCCTTGTATTTGCCTGGATTGAATTAGAAGGGGCATACGTAGCTGGTTTTTTGGGGTAGGGGCAAGAGCTATCTATTTAGAAGACAGTCTAACGAATGTGACAGAGAATGTGTACGGAGTGCTTTGATTGAATTCAGGCAAATGATGACAACTGATGAACGAAATGATCAAAAAATCAAATATGTGCAATTTACCCAAACTCGTATACCCCCCGCCATCTCTCCGATTATCTCGCTGGAGGGGGATGTAGTCACTTTTTTTACACTTGGGCATTTTGAATCAGTGTTTTTTTTAGATCAAAGAAAATAAAACTAAAAAACAGTGTTCTCTTATATACGTCTATTAAAATAATACTATATATTCAATATTTAAGGTGGTTATAATAGCCGAGTATGTAAGCATTTTCTAGAAACTTTGACTACTGTTTCCTGACCTGCATTGGGTGGTGCCTATTGAAAAAAAAGGCATTTTCTCAACTATATCAGAGCTTGTTAGCTCAAACCCAACACAGTTTAGCTCAACCGAAAACACTGGTTACAGAAAAGAACATCAGAATCACTCTCAGCCTCACGATCTCACATCATAGTTAGAAACACAGTTCAAATCAGAAATCACATTTAGTAAAGCTGTACTTTATTTTTTTGTTCTAATCTCATCCACGTGATGGATTTCACACAAGCAGACTGTCTGTGAACTTAAGAGCAGAGCAGCAGCGCTCCCATGGCGATGACGTTCATTAGTAATTCTCTTCTGGGCAAGAGAGCGATGAGTGTGAGGGGAAAATTATTTCATCATAACAACGGAGGAAACTGGTGGGGGGTTTTGTGTGTGTGTATTTATCATGTTTTATGAGGTGCTTTATCCAGCTAGGCATGGCCAGCCACAGTCTGGAGAGATCCTTTCAACAAAGGTGTCAAAAAGTCAAGGCAGAATGCAAATGTGATGTAAAAACCTATTTACGATCACAAGGTTTGAATGTTACTACTCATAGCTGCAAAAAATCTTAGCTTGAAAATGATCTGAAGGTGATGAGCAGCAAGAACATAAAGGCCCAGGTGCCGTTCATCATGTTAGTAAGCAGACAGCGGCTCTCTCAACAAACAAGGTCATAGCAGTGGTGTAGTCTACATTTTTGTACTGGGTATACTGTGCTTAGAAACCAAAGTACACTGGTTAGTACAATGTAATTGTCGATTTATTTTGATTTTTAAGCATATTGGACAATATCAAATTTCTCTTATATGTGAACAAATGAACAAACTTTGTACAACAGTTGGCTTTATATTAAAAACGTTACATAATTTATAAAACAGTATCAAAGCAAAGCGCTGCATACTGATAGATTGCCACGGAAGAGTGTAACTGCCGTTTAACGTATCAGTGACACGTGCCTAATGATGTATCATTGGGCACTTTTTTTTATACTTTATTTTGGATTTTTCAATAACAATATTACAATTATTAATTGACGAGATAAAATCAGCTCAGGAACAAGTACGATATCACTTGAGTAGTATGACATGCCTAAAGTAATAAAATATTTACAGTGACATAACACAAAAACAAAAAAAAGACAAGTAAAAGTGTGGGGGATAGGTAATCCTTAAAAGGATTACCATATTTTCCGATGTATAAGTCGCACCCTTTTTCCTAATTTGCATGCCCTGCGACTTGTAGGGTGAAGCGACATATTTATGGACTTTTCCCGATTTATTGGACATAATTGGACAATGCGACTTATAGGGCGGTGCGACTTATCGGTCGGAAAATACGGTAAATAAAAATATATAGTAATCAGAGGTGTAGTGAGAGATCTGATCACAGCTCGAGTATCGGAAAGTTAGTCAATCCAGTGTGCAGGTAGGTTTCGCATATACCTTGAAAATGGTTGCCATGTTTAAAAAAGGTCTTAGTTCTGTTCTGCATCCAATAGGGTCACACAGCTATTGATACATCGGGCACTTTTAAGTGGGTATATTGAAATTCTTAAGCTTTTCAAGTGGGTATACTCCGTATACCCGAGTATCACGTAGACTACACCACTGGATAGCATCTGCAGTAACTTGACGTGAGATTAGAAAACACTTCATGACTGAACGTTTAATCCCGACTGGGAGGCACATCTGTAATAAATAATGACAGTGGATCCATTGAGCAGAAACACTCGTTTCCACTTTGCCAAACGTTCTCGAGGTTTACGTTACGATTTTCATACAAGCCTCCAGGAAACTTTGAAAAACACGACAGCGCAACATCGAGCTCGCAAATAAGTGTCGCAACTCTGCTTCTGCTCACAGCAGAAGAAGTATTTATGAATTCGCTTCAGATCTGTTTGGCACAATCACAAAAATAGCTGGTTTTAAATATCCCAACCCAGGAGCACGAGGATTATTTATGGCACCTTTCATGGAACAATAAAGGCCAACCTGTCGGGCTGGAAGCGTCTGTTTCAGTCCAGACGTTAAGATTCACCACGTGGAGAGCTTTCGTCTTAATATTAAGACATCGGCCCTTGATAAAAGATTAAACAAGGTCGCCTTTATTCAAGTCGGTTTTGCTTTTCTAAGTGACGCTGCGTTAGCCAAAGAGGACGATCTCTTTGAAAAGGATTACATTAGAGATGATCTATTTTTATACATACAAAGGAACAAGACCTTGTGCTGAATTTTTACAGATTCTTAAGCTTGGAAAAATTGGGACATCGCACGGCTTTATAAAAAAAATATATAAAAAAACTCCTCTCATCTTTGCAGAGCAAGAGGAATAAAAGAAGTGTGCGGTGTTTGGGTGGGGATTTAGGGAGAGGGCGAAGGAATCAAGAATCGCACTCAAACTTACCAGTCTAACCGTGTCAAAACGAAACGAATCTATGAAATCTGACAAAATAAATTCTAAAACAGTCTGCTTGGTTATGATTTAACAGAAACATCGACTGTATATCTAAGATGCACCTCCATCTTTAGTCTTAAAGCCGTGCACGGTGTTGCTCCGTTGACAACACACAGTAAAGTTCTTTGACTTGAATCCCAGACGAAGCCGCTTGCTCGTTGTCCAGCTCAGAATTTCAAGAGCTGCTTGCAAATTAGACAAAATCACAGGTTCAAGTCGTCAGTGCAGATTCATAAACACCGAGCTTAAAGCCCCACTGACAGGATTTTTTAATTTTCATAAAATTGCTCAAAATATATATATCTTTTATCATTTAAATATGTTCGTTTTTGCAAACAAAATGATAAATCACTTTAATTTTGCTTTAAAAGTGATTTTGAACTTCAAGCCGTGTTTAATCATGGGAAATCCGATTACACGCGAACGCACCATCTGTGACGTAACACCGGGCAGAGCTCTGGGCTTGTCACAGTGCGCGGGTATGAGCAGCTCGACATGAAGGTAAGTCTGATACAGCATCAGACCTAAATTAGATCCTGTTGTTTCTTGTTCCATCACCCAAACTATTTTCTGCTTCCCAAAATGAAGACAAATAGCTCAAATCTTCACATAGATTGATAAATTCGTCGGGTTTTAAATTGTCCGCTATTAAAGAGACCAGAGCCCTCTGCCTCTCACTACGTCACAGATGGTGCGTTCGCGTGTAATCGGATTTCCCATGATTAAACACGGCTTGAAGTTCAAAATCACTTTTAAAGCAAAATTAAAGTGATTTATTATTTTGTTTGCAAAAACGAACATATTTAAATGGTAAAATAAAATATATATATTTTGAGCAATTTTATGAACAGTAAAAAAATCATGTCAGTGGACCTTTAAATCCTTATGATTGGACCAATTTGACTTTTTTGCCAAAGAGTTGCAAGTCAGTACGGAGAAAACCTGATTCCCTGAGTGATTGCTGTACAAATCGATGTTATTTATTGAACGAGGACCCTCTGAGCTTTTAGTTATAATTACTTTTGAACATTTGAGTTGCGCACATCAGTTTTCATTTCTAAATCTAAAAAAAACACTATACCAAACAATCCCATTTGCACACACGACATGCAGTATCAACAAAAAGGCATATCGAAGGGATGAATCAATTCACCTCTTGACAAAGGAAAAAAAATGCATCTTATGTACTTCCCCTTACATCAGCTTTGTATTTATCTTTTAAAACATTGCAAATACTTTTCACTGACATCGCGATCTGACTCATACCGTTTCACCCCCTGCAGATAGTGACCACACGAAGGTCTAATCTAGCTAATTTTGTTCGAGCAATTTGCAAGAGATAGCACAGATGAGCATTCGGTGATAGACGTTAATAATGACCGAGCTAACAGGCCACTAAACTGCAGCTGGAGTCGTTTATCCAGCCATGTGCAGCCTGATAGTCACCCCACAAACCCACAACTCGAAATAACCTCTCATCTATACAAAGACCCACACCCGACCGAGAGCCAAGGACTATATGGCAGGAAACAGTACTACACTGCTTGAGCAACAATACTCATTTAAAAATAAAAAGACAAAAAAACTTTCCTATGGAACAGTAAAGTGCAATGTGCTTTGTTTTTATAATGACTGCAAACAAATGATATATATTTTTTGAAGAAAAAAAAAAGAAGTGTCACACTGAAATGGTTTGCGGAGTCGTGAAAGGAGCGACTGTTCAGGCAAAAGAGAACAGACTCATTGAGAAATCGAAGAATGAGAGCTCTGATCTTTTAAATCTCCATGATCACTTCCTCAGTCCCTATTTGTGCTCTGACCATGCTCAAACTGCAGAATTGGCTGACCTAATAGAGGTGTATCAATTAATTTGAAAGGAATACTGTCGAATATAACATCAGTTTTAGCCCATGTCAGTTTCAAATATCATTTTCCTGTAATTTATTGCTTTCATTTACAGTACATATCAAGCCTCACTTGTTAAATTAAGTGTATTTGTGTTGTTGATGTTGCCATAGAGAACACACATGGGTCAAAGATTAAGTTCGGTTACATCGATTGGGTAACAACTTTGTTCTTTTTCTTCCATTTATTAGTTGCCGTTTTTACAGTGTATGCAGATTTTTAGACTTAGTTTAGACTTTTGTTTTCTTTTTTTCCGTTTCAATCAAAAACTGTGTTCAATTGTGTTTGTAAAGTCTGTGGTAGCTTTCGTTGCAACATAAAATAATTTAAACAGAAAAAATTCAAAATAGCGCCAACAAACTTGTATTATTTGGGCGACTTTAAGCTTGTAGTTTTAACTTATTAACTTAAAAACTATTTATTATTATTATTATTGCCTCGTGTAAAGTATGTTTTGTGTATATTTATGGTTTATTTCCTTATATTTGCAAGTTTTAAAAGACTTTTAAGTTTGCCAAAATTGTGGTAACACCATTTTTTTGTTTTGTTTCTTAAAAAGGGGGACAAATAGAAAAAAAAAAAAACAGCTTTAGAAGTACGATTTGGAAACGTTCTCCATAGTCAAAGAATGCACTGCTATATTTAACTAATTGAAGTGTATAAACATACATGCTGTGTGCTAGATGTTATGCCTTTACTGCCTGTGTTCTGTTTGTCTTGTTAAATGAAGATCTTTTAATTATTTAATCTAATCACTGTCTTGTTTTTCCAACCACTCTGTAAACCCCGGAGACGTGGAGCGGCCCCTTTAGCAAGGCTTCAAGGCCTGCTCAGGGTCCGGCAACTGTCGAGAACAGTTTGATTTGCTCACAAGATGCTTTCCTGTCCTAATGGGTTCAGTTTACAAAAAAGAAACTACGTATATCACTGCTTTGAATTGCGAGATCGCCTGAATCAATTTGTGCTTTAAAATCAGAGCTGTTCTGTGTGCTTTTGAAAAAACCCCAGCTTAGAGCTCTGGAAAAATAAAAAATATATATTCCAGAGCTCCAAAAAGCTGCAGGAAGGTCTTCTTGGGAGTCTAGAGTAGCAATGGGGTGAGTGGTCCTTCTGTTTCTCAACTGTATTTTGTGTCTATTTATTTAGAAGAGGGGACGCAGTAACTTAGTGATGTTTTTTCTTACATTTTCCTGGAATGGTAGAACAAATCGGAGGTGAAAACGATCAAAACGGTTCTGCCGGCGCCAACGTCGGCAGAGCGAAAACGACAAAATCTCACACTTCCAAACACGACCAAACGAACAAATTTAAGCAAAGAACAAAAAAATAAAATAAAAAAACTTTCAGTTTAGACTAGGATATTTATTACTGGGATTTCAGCTGAAGACGCTTGAAGACTTTTTCATGGAATCGTTTATTTGTACTTTACATGCCAGAAAAAAATTAAAAATAAAATGAAAGTTACAAATACAAAAGACTCGTTGTGTTTACTATCAGCAACTGTTGAACTGTTCAATGAATGTAGAATGGGAGTTGACTCGCATGCATTTAAGAGGAACTGTTGACTTTTTTTATGCTTTTAAGCCATGAAAGGAAACATAAGGATAAGGTCACCATTTACTAGTGTCCAAACATCTGACCAATATTAAAGTCTTTTTATAAGCAGGTATAAATGAAATAATTAGACCAAAGTGGCTGATTAAAACTGGACTTTAAAAGTTCAATGAGCAAAACTTTATGTGAAAACAATGGAATGACTACATTTTGCATTAAAATAAACTAAGCAGGAAGTGTTGATCATTGTGATTGCCTACTCGTTGGAATTTCCGTAAAGTTCACACAGAAACGAGAAAACGCAGAGGTGATGCAGCTCGTTGAGCGGAAACTTCATGTTGCTGCAAAGTCTGGTCCCTTAAGAGCAACCTGTGAATCAAAGCATACACGTGTTCATTTCAGCTTATCAAGTCATGCTTTTTGTTAACGAACAGCTGGGCAGCTGAGGTAAAACTGACCGTTAGAAGTTTTGGTTTATTGCCGTGTTCATTTTGGATTATGGCTAAATTATACAATCTCATCAGTCTCGTCTCTGCACATTTGACTAAAGCAACACTCACGCTAGCAGCATCAGAAAGTTTAACTCACTCTCATGTCGACACTATTATCCATCAGTAATACAAGATTTAAAGACCGTGTAAAGTAAAATTAAATGTGTGTTTTGAGTTTGTCACACGGCATAAATATGTGTTATTAATCACCCATATAAATCTGACTGATTAAAAACATTGTTTACCTTATGAAATTAAGTCTCAAAAATAATGAAAAAACATAATTGTGCCCTGGTCTGAAACGCTGGGGGCGTGTCAGCGCGTGGGCGTGGTTTCAGCGCAGTACTGCGCCCGTGTCCTGCACCCTGAAGATGTTTGCGAAGTACTGGAGTTCTCCAGCCCTACTCATTTGAACCTCCAGAGCCAGACTCAGACTCTGAGTCAGACAGTGACCACTGTGACGGTCGGCATCGTTCTTCACAGCCTGAGCTGTGTGTGGAGAGGCAGACAGGTGCAGCAGAGATCCAGTAAACCTGCTCTGTTTTTATCTGAGTTCTGGCTGTAACAGCAGCTCCTTTTTCCAAGAGTTACGCTGTTTTTAGTGCACAAACAACTCTGGTTTTGTTTTTAAAGTTGAGGACACAACTATAATTCATAACTCCGCTGTTATGTGTTTAATAATAAGCGCTATTTTAGAAGATGAGCGGACTCGCTGCACCCGGTCCGACCCGGTCACATCGCATGCGGGGTCTGTGTTGGTGATTAAAATATAGAGTAATCACGTTGATAACTAAGTATGCAATGGACCTGTCGCATTTTCTTAGCAAAAAAGGAGCTATAGCTATTGCTATCTGATGCTATCTGCGATTCGCGAGTGAACGGCTCCACCGAGGCGAAGAACTAATTTATACGGCTGGAGCTGCAGGGGGTGGGGCTATACTTAAGAAGACCGCGTGACGAAACGCGGTCACATTTAAAACACGCCTAAAAAATCCTGAAACAGACATATCTTTATACACAGTTTGATCTATAACTCCAAAATTAATTGAGCTACAATTTTGAGACTTTTTACTCATTTACAAGATTACAATTATGACATTTATAAATGTTTATTGAAGAAAATATTGAAATTCACTTTACACGGTCTTTAACAGAATCAAACTAATTCATTTAAAATTTAACTAAGACAATTAATTTTTTATTGTTGTGTTTATTTCTATGGCTTTTAAGTACAGTAGTCCCTCATTTATCACGGGGGAGCCGTACGCTGATGCCCCGCGATAAGTGAAAAAACGCAAAGTAGGAATTGTAGTACAAGTAGTAGTTTATTTAAGTTTTTATATATACATATATATTAAGGCATTTTAAACCCTTCCCACACTCTTGCAATATTCTAAACAATGTTTCTAAACTCTAAACACTCTAAAAGAGCACAGAATGTCATGATTTCAGCTCCCTGCCTCGCTTCTCTTTGTCACCTGCAAGCACTCTTGGCCACGCCCACTTCTCCACTCTACCAAGAACAGCTGATCAGTAATAATAATAATAATGAATTCAATTTATAACGCACTTTTCATTAATGAAAATCTCAAAGTGCTACAAGGTGCAACAGAATTAAATGTCAATAAAACAAATAATAAAACAATTAAAATCAATAACAGTATCAGCTAAGATCAAAAGTAGAATCATGAGGAGGTAGAGTATGCTCGGTTGAAAAGAAAGGTCTTCAAGCCGCTCTTAAAGTCAACCACAGACTGTGG
>JBBPBX010018917.1:32991-45049 GCA_038048925.1 Garcialebias charrua
GACTGTCTTGATGACATTAGAGGGTGGATGGCACTTAATTTCCTCCATTTTAATGAAAAAAAGACTGAGGTTATGGTCTTTAAATCCAGTGGTCCTAACAGTCCCCCCACCTTTGATTTTTCCTCTTTGGCCCCATATGAAAAATCGATTGTGACAAATCTAGGAGTGAAAATGGACCCCTGCCTGAAACTTGACTGTCATATCAACAGCATGGTTAAGTCCTCTTTCTTTCAACTGAGGCACCTGTCAAAAATCAAGCCCCTCCTTTCTAGGCACCACTTAGAGACAGTAATCCACGCTTTTATTACTTCACGGCTGGATTATTGTAACTCTCTTCTGATCTGAGTTAGCCAGGCCTCGCTCTCACGGTTGCAGCTGGTACAAAATGCTGCTGCACGATTTTTGACGTACAGGCAGACGTGAGCACATCACTCCAGTTTCCCTTCATTGGGTTCCTGTCCAGTTTAGAATACATTTTAAAGTTTTATTGTTTGTTTTTAAGTCCCTCTTATTTGTCTGAACTGCTTCACCTTTGCATGCCCTCACGTGCTCTTAGATCCTCTGATCAGATGCTTTCAGCAGTCCCAAAAACCTTTTATAATCCAGAGGAGACAGAGCCTTTCAGCTCTGGCTCCTTAATTGTAGAACAAGCTGCCACTGAAGGTCAGGCAGGCCCCATCAATCTCTGTTTTTAAAACTTGTTTAAAAACACACTTTTTTCCATTGGCTTTTAACCTAGAGTGAGTTGGCATCTCTGTCTTGGTGTTGTATTCTTTTACTTGTGATGTTCTGATTATTTATATGATTGTTTTTATTGTTTTGTGCTTGTTTTTGTCTTTGTACAGCACTTCGGACAGCTGATATGAATTTTAAGTGCTTTAGAAACAAATTGGTATGGTAAGGTATGGTATTAAACATGTTTGCAAACAACAAATGTATTATTTTATAGTATATGTTATTTAATAACACATTGCCTATTAAAAACTCAGGAGGACCATTGTTGCCAAAGTCTTTTTTTTAATTATTACTTTATTGATTCTTTTTTTTTTCTTTTATAGATGGCCTCAAACTGGCACCAGAGATGGAACACAGTGAGGTGGGGCTTACCTTTGAGATGTCCGATCAGAGTCTTAATCAGCTGACATCCTGGGAAGGGGCGAGCCCGCACGGTGCTTCATCCGTCAGATGTTCTGCTCAATAATTGTTGTTGTTGCTTTTCTTTATAGTTTTTCTCTTTTCTTAAAAATGCACCACTTGTGATTTTAGTAGGTGGTTGTGTTTGCAGGTGTGTAAGACTCCCCGATGCATTACTGCGTCCAGCCGGTTTATCCAGGACAAACTTTTCCTCTTCCTCCCGGCCAAAACATCCTGACGCCCCCTCTGGGTGATCAACCCGAGGTGAAGACTCTGTCCAGAGTCCACCCGCACCGTATCATAAATTATTCTTTTCTTCTTTACACGTCTTCTGCTGGAACAATTCCACCAGTTTCCAACACACGCTACTCCATCAGTCAATTTCTCAATCATCATCCCAGGTGTGCTGCCAGCTCGGCTAAAACCACTTGACTGGCTGAGCCCCGCCCCCTTCACCAGTGAACCGTCAAAAAGGTGCCAAAAATAAAAATAACAAACAAACAAAAGACTGAAAAAAGTGTGCCCACGTAACACTTCCCCACCTAAACAAAAAAAATATCCACATATTTTTTTATATATTTTTAATTTTAGCCCAATAAAATGTCCTATATCTTCATCCCATCCCTCACATTCTAGACAGTTTGACCCTAGCAAACCAGGATTATGGAGTATTTTCCTTCATCCTTTGTCTATTCGCCAAAGCCCAACACTCAGTTTTCTTGTGTCCTTTTCTACCACAATAATAGTACACCAGGGCTTCTGAACGCTTGCCTGTTGCTGTGTCATGCTCTGATGTCTTGAACCCTAGATGGTTTTGGGAAGCCCTCCTCAGCTCCAATCCCATGCTGTGTGTGGTAATTAATGGACTCACTCCCTCCTCTCACTAAACACTGATGGGTGAGTTCAAAATCATCAGCCATAATGGCAGCTTTCTTAATCCCATCAACCTTTTGATCCTCTAGGTAGTGTTTTACCTCAAAAGGAACACTATCTTTAAAATCTTCCAAGAGAATAAGCTGTTTGAATTTCTCATAGTCCTGACCAACATTCTTTGACTGCACCCATCTGTCAAATGCCATCTCCTTCGCAAACATTTTAATGAGTCCTGCAAACATAATCCCCATGGTGGCGATAGATAGGAAACCACTTTCGTCAACAATAAATAAATAAATAAACTAAACTAAAAAAATCACACTAAACTAAAAAAGTTTAAAACTCCTCTTACAGAAATTTTTAAACTATAAATTCATCCTTAATTTATCACTATTTTCAACAGGAATCAACGAAACACCAATATAATTTTTCATGTAATTTATGGCAGCTTTTCCACTCCATACAGGCTTCCATAGTTTCAGATCCCGGACGAGCCCCCACTTGTTACAAAACTGCTTCTCTCCTCAGCTCGTTCTTTTTACTGGAGAGTAGGTCCGCAACTATAAGTGCGTGATGAGAAAGAAAAGGGGGAAAAAAAGAAACAAAACTGGCACCAGAGACGGAACATATGCCGTTTACGCATTGGCCAGCCCTCCCCGGCTCTCCCAGCTTCTAACCCGGGTTCGGCGTATTCACATTTACCTTTTCCGCCCGGGATCCACCCTTGTTCTGGAACCATCTTCATCGTGGTTCTATCGGGCCGAGCCCCGTACGGACCCAGTTTCACGTCATGTACTGCTCACATTTGATTCGTTGTTTGCAGCAGGGGCGGGACTCATTCAAACAACCTCAGCGCGAGGGTTGAATTTCATTCAAATTTAACTACAGAAACGAGAAACCCCTAAAACAATTGTTAGCTGAATTAGTTTTTCTGAGTTAAATTTTTGATAATAACTGATCACAAATCAGCTTATGTTACAACGTAAATAACAACGAAGCGCGGACCCATTTCCGCCTTTCAGCGCGACTTGAATGTCATTAAACAATTGTTAAAACAATAACTAATATTGTCTAACTGTTGCGCGCAGCCAGGGTTTTAAAATATAACGAATAATCTCTAACTTTTACGTGCAGCTAAAATGTTAAGAGGAGTGATTCCTATATGGGTAAGGTGGACACCTGAAAATCCAGTCCGCTGTTTAGCTCAACGCGTTAGAGCACTGCTGTTTTGACCGGGAGAAGCGGGTTCGCTTCCCGCCTGGGACAAAGTTATTTTACTTTTTTCTTTTTAATTCACATTTTCTTTTAAATAAAAAGGAGTCTGTTTGGTTAACAAACTCCTTTTTATTTACTCCAATAAAAAAAAAAAAAGGTAAAATAACTTTGTCCCAGGCGGGAAGCGAACCCGCTTCGCCGGGTCAAAACGACAATGCATTAACTCTTTGAGCTATACCAGCGGACTGGATTTTCAGGTGTCCACCTTACCCATATAGGAATCACTCCTCTTAACATTTTAGCTGCACGTAAAAGTTAGAGATTATTCGTTATATTTTAAAACCCTGGCTGCGCGCAACAGTTAGACAATATTAGTTATTGTTTAATGACATTCAGGTCGCGCTGAAAGGCGGAAATGGGTGTGCGCTTCGTGTTATTTACGTTGTAACATAAGCTGATTTGTGATCAGTTATTAACAAAAATTTAACTCAGAAACACTAATATATATATATCCAGCTAACAATTTTTTTTTGCCGAGTCTCCTCTCTTAAAACACGAACACTCCACCCACGTGAAGAGAGCACCCCACCCACTTCCAGAGAACTGCCCACCCACTTCAAGACGGCTCTGAGGCAAATGCGTAATGAACGCGGGCATTGAGGGCTGGCCAATGCGAAAACGGCTATAGACACCCCAAGGTGGGTAGTGGCCGGGGCGCGAACCCGCGTCCTTCGGGTCCCAAGTCAAAAGCCCTGCCACTAGACCATCTTGGCAGGAAGATGAGGGTGAAGAATATTAAGCAATATTGCATATTAATACTACTATTGACATTGTTTCATTTTTATACAATTTCTTTCATTTACTTTTCATTTTATATGCTTTTTATACGATTGTCTATTGTTGTCGTACCTCATCTGTGTTTTTTGTTTAAAACAGTTCTCTCCTGTAAATGAGTCATAATGGCTCATTGACACTAACTTGTACAAAGAAAGGTTGAATGAACCAGCGGGGACCAGGACTCTTCAGACCAACAACGCAGTGGATATGAGCTCTAACGCAGTGAAATAAGAGCCTCCCTCAGTCTTATGTAACATGGACACCAACACCTCTCTACAGACGCAGAGTGGTGTGCTTTGAGGTGTTTGTGAAACAGAAGGCGGGTGAACCCTCATCAAGCTCAAGAGCTCCGATATGGAGATGCACGGTCTGCAATTCCAGCTCTCTGTTGCAGGTCTGCGCTAGCTCAGGATGGGAGGCTGCGATGAAGTGTAAACTCAAAGCAATCTGTTGGCTCCTTAGATAAACAATTTTATTAACGGACTTTATATGTATGTGAATGTTTCTGTTCAGTGCCCTGAGACGACTTCTGTTGCAATTTGGTGCTATATAAATGAACTGAACTGAATTGTATCCTGAGGAGATCCTCGATGGACTTACGGTACCTTTATGAGGCTCAAAGAATGTGTCAGGATCAGGTCAGCACACCTGTTCAAACAGCTTGTACCACAAAGTCTGCTTTAACTCTCCTCGGCAGGCACTGTAAGACACTTGAACATTGTAAACGTTGGCAACAATGAGCGAGTTGATGTGAGCTATCAAAAAATGATTTATATTCCCCCAAACACCAAATAAAATGATAACCAAATGCAACGCAGCTTATCAAACTGACCATGAAATGAAACAAGAGGTAAAACACAAGTGACTAAAGGCGCCCACATACTCGGGCGTACTGAGTATAGGGGCATTACCTTCGGGACAAATTGAGGCCGCCGATTGGTCATTTGCTACACGCCTACTGGATTGATTGACCGGTCGCAAAAAAAAAGCCAAAGCTGCCAGCGGCCCTGGGTAGAGGCAGGGCAGCGCCCAGAAGCAGCAGCGACAGCAGTGTTCTGTGTTTATATATTAATAAAAAGTTCAAAAAAAAACAAAACAAAACAAAAATGGAGCGCTGGCCCTGCAACCCACACATCAGACCGACCCACCAGAAAATCTCCAGACCCTCCCGATTAGCCATACTGGGCCTGATTCTACTTCTCTTGTGACAAATTCCTTAATTTCTCACAGTTTCAGTCATGGCGTCAACTGACGAGGAGGAAGAGATCGCTTGCCTCTTGGCAAATAAAAAAAGAAAAGGCCATTAAAACAGACCACGGATGAAGAAGGGGGATTTAATACATTGGTGAAGGACTTGAAGACGATGGACAGCGAGAAACATTTTAAAACATTTTTAATGTTTTCTAATGGATTCTAGCAAGTTCGATGAACCAGTTAGGTGCTTAGACACATGTCTTCACCCCCAGGGTAGCCGCTGGACACCTGCAGTCGTGCTGCGCGTCCTTGCAACTGCACAGAGAGCGTGTTGGTGTCGCATATAAAATGGTCCATCGCCAGGCAGTTTATTGTGCGACATAGAGTACGAGTACAAGTTCGTAAAAATGTATCTTTCCATGGACATTGCCAGTGGACGTCCCCTTCAAATCCATTTCAAGTCTGTGTTGAGTCCACCTCTAGGGGTGGCTAGGGCATAACATCAGGGTAATTACAACTCAAACAGCCTTGAAGACAAAAGGATGAGTGTTATAAAGTAAAGTGACTTATTTATAAAGGTTTTGTAATTCCCATGATGACATTTTAAAACATTAGGTCTTGTTAATTCACACATGTACAGGGAACCCCCGACCTATGACTCCACCGACCTGCGAACCACGGGACCTACGAACGAGCCAAAGTAGAAGAATACCATCGACGTACGGCAGAAAAAACGTGACCTACGAACGAGCCCCATTACAAGTATATAATCGAGCTACGGCGTAACTGCGTCACACATGGCAATCGGCGAGGTGGGGGAGGGGATTGCCCCTTGGCTGTTGTTAGTTGGGCATGGGCGTGACACTGCGCATGACAGTGGAAAAGTAAATGCTCCAAACATTCATTGTTGAGCAAGATGCAGGTTTGATCATGAGAAAAACATCTGTCTACCTACACTTCAGTCAAAGTAAGACAATTTTGTTTAATTTTTCTGCTGCTTCTTAGCCTGGCCCTCGCCTTCCTGCACAGCTCCGCTCAATTCTCATTTCCCTTCACTGCACAGTCTGGGACTTTACCCGCCCACAAGGATTTGTCCAGTAGATTTTTGTTCGGACCAATCAGAGAACAGAAGGGGTGGAGTTTTGGACCCTAACCCACGCCCCCACCAGTCCCAGCGCGCAGCGTCCTATAAAAGGGCTCTGCCAGCGCTCAGTCAGCGAGCAGCGGCATGTTCTCATTCAAAGCGATGCAGAACTGTTTTATATGTGACACAAATTTATTAATTTCCCCTTCTTAATCCCTTATCTGGAGTTTTCTTTTGTTTTTTTTCCCCCAAAAGTTAAGTAATCGCTCCCTCGTCCTCCTTCTCCTCCACCCTCCTGCTGAGTAAAATGAACACGGAAATGCCTCAGGTTGTCACGAGAATTAAACTCGGGTTTTAGTTGCTGACCGAGTCCCATCAGATTTTCTGGTGTTTTGGTGAGCTGGACCAGCGATCCATGGTTTGATTTTATTGTATTAAAACGTTTTATATAAACACAGAATTTGCCAGCGAGAGAAACGCTGCAAGAGGCGGAGCAGCTGTCAAGTTCACCAGAGCACGGCATCATTCAAAGCGATGCAGAACTGTTTTATATGTGACACAAATTTATTAATTTCCCCTGCTTAATCCCTTATCTGGAGTTTTCTTTTGTTTTTTTCTCCCAAAAGTTAAGTAATCGCTCCCTCGTCCTCCTTCTCCTCCACCCTCCTGCTGAGTAAAATGAACACGGAAATGCCTCAGGTTGTCACGAGAATTAAACTCGGGTTTTATTGCTGACCGAGTCCCTGCAGATTTTCTGGTCTTTTGGTGAGCTGGACCAGCGATCCATGGTTTGATTTTATTGTATTAAAACGTTTTATAACATATAAACACTGAGTTTGCGCAGCGAGAGAAAAGCTGCAGGACTCCTGGAGCAGGGGGCGGAGCAGTTGTCAAGTTCACCAGAGCACGGGGGGTGGCTCTGAGGGGAGGGAGCAGAATGCTTTCCCTGTTCAAATTATCCAATGGTGTTGTTCCTCAACAGAGGCCACGCCTCCAGCAAGAAACGTTTCTCTATGGGAAAAGTCCAGACCCTAGTACGAAGCGAAGTGAAGGACAGGGTCTGGTTACAACCAGGCTAGCTGCTTCTAGCTTTTTCTGAGTTCATGGACTTCTTTCTCATGCACATGGACACTCATCAACGCACTGGTTGCACTGCTGCTGTTCTGATGTTAAAAGCTGCACTTTGAGAAGTGTTCATGTGTGATTGTTGACATCATTTTGCTGATGTGATTTCCAGCTGATTTCCTGCAGTTCTGATGTGAAGTTACTGATGTACAGTTACTGTGTGTGTTTATGGATGCATGTGTGGTGTAATGGTTTAGATAAGTGTTTGTAAATAAAGTTCTGTGCATGTTTATGGGCCAGTATGTCAGTCTCATGCTGTTAAATGTGTGCGCGGCGCACCGTTAGCGGTATTTCCGCGACCTACGAACAGAATAACGACCTACGAACGGGACGCAATTTTCACCCCCTACCTACGACCGGATCGAGCTGCGAACGGTTCTTAGGTCCCGAACTCGTTCGTAGGTCGGGGGTTCCCTGTATACAGGTAGTCCCCAACTTACGAACGAGTTCCGTTCCTACGTGACATCGCAAGTCGAATTTCGTCGTAAGTCTGAAAATATGTTCAAACTGCACCTTATACGTATTCTGTATTTTACCAAGCACTTAGCCTATCCTAACACAGTACCCTACATAATTATCAAAAAACACATACATTTGGAGCCATAATGAAGGGAAAAAGAGTTCATAACCTACTGGGAGCTGGTGAAGCCTGCCTGTTAGCATGTTAGCTCATTGCTCAGCTGTAGCCTCTCTGCCTCATAAACCTCCGGTCCAAACAAAGGTCTCCTGTAATTTTCAGCTGTAATCCTCCGCCCGTGGCCGCTAAGGTACACTCTCCCCCCTCCCTCCTGTAAATTTCCGCCTCCGCTGAGTTTCGGTACCGTATTTTTTGGTGTAAAGGCACATAAACCGTTTAACTCGAAACAATGCTTTTCAACGGGAAGGCGTTCGTAACCGCAAAACGTCATAAGTCGAGGCCGTCGTAAGTCGAGGACTACCTGTATATGTTTTCTTCCTTCGGCTGCTCCCATCCTCGGGTCGGCACAGCAAACTAACTCGCACGAAAACTTGGCTATTGCTTTTACACGGGTTGTCGTTCCTGACAAAACCACAGAGCATGAGCTACCACAGTCCTCTGTGTGGAGCAGAGAGCTGCCATCTAGAGCAGATTTTAATATGCACCAAATTAAAAATGCATTCATGCCCATCATGAGGTATTCAAACTTCTGACTGTATGTCTGCTTTTAGTGCGAGCCTGTTCTAACTCTTTACTGCCTGCACCAATTTACCAAACGCATTTTTTTCTTACCCACATATTATCCATACAAAGCTCGGAAAAAGAGCTTCAAGAGAAAGCCAACAATCATTTTTGATTTTACCGTTTCCCTGAACTCAAAACAAAACTTGTGTGGATTTAAATGTGCAAAGTTTTAAAATGTCAAGATTTAACATATAAGCAGGAAGATTTTACAGACGAATGCACCCACATTTGAATGAGTGAGAACCATTTTTTGCCAGGCTGCGTTGGTTAATGAGAGGCAGTCGGGCATGCCGGGTGCCAAGCTGCAGCAGGGGGGCTGTTCCTGTGAGCAGAGCTGCGGTCCATGGCTCCAGCCTGCAGAACAGCAGCCTGGCAGGCAGCTCTGGCTCTTGGCTGACCTCTGCATCCACCGGGCTGCCCTCACTCACTCACCTCATTAACTTGACAGGAGCAACCAAACAAACTGAGGGCATCGCGGAGCTCGCAGCTCTTCCATGGGAGCATTTTTATTTTAATTCCTTCACTTATTCTCCTGTGTGCTCCACACAAACACAGTGGGATAATGTTGTGTGGGAGCAAGTCTGATGCAGCTTTGTGAGGGAAGTCACGTGCTGCTCGTTCACCGCTCGGGCGTTGCATGTCCTTCATGAATAATAAAGGGGCAGCTGCAACGTGTGAACGTGGAGATGGTCCTTTGTGACCGGCAGACTTAAGATCATTTGTTGATAAGGATTCCAGTTTCCTTTCAAAATCAGGAAGAGAAATCTGGTTCGACTCTGATCCGTCTACACACACAGTAACATGATCACAGCCACTGTTGTGAGGGTGTGAAATTTGTGGCCGCCTTGGGGCATCCGTCGTGACTCCTCCATCCTTAGAATCTGTTGACGTGCTCTCCTGTGGTGCGAACATGTCACGTGTTTGTCTGGTTAGTGTATTGACCGGTCCCTTGTTCACAATGGAGCGGGGGTTGGAACACGTGTCCACTCTCACCTGTCTCCGCAAAAGGTGGAGGGTCTGTTCGCAGACGCCTCTGGGTCTGTCCTCTAGAGACAGGTCCTGAGGCACCCTGCTGGGGTTTATTGAATAGGCTAACACCCCATGAGCCGTGAGGGTGGGGGATGTGCCCCCCACTTATGACGGCTGACAGGCCAGAGAGGCCCGTACTGTTGAAATTATTTGTGTTTGTGGTTTTTTTGTGATAGTCAATAAAACAGGGATGTGCTGTTTCATGAGCTTTATTCGTGCTTATGTGCAACGACATACATGATTTGATGTCACTCACAGCAGGGAGAGCATGGTTTGTGCATGCAACAGAATTATCAGCCATTTGTACTTTGCTACAAATAAAGTCTGAACAAGGTGCGAACATTCCCATTACCGCGTGGGCGGGAGGTCGTATAAAATGTAAACGTGGGCCTGGTTCATCAGGCACGTTTTTGTCGGGTGTCCCGGCTCGCCGAGGAGGCCCTATGCCTGCTCGCCTGGCATGGGACAAACCTATTTTTGCTCCATGCGTGCTCGGAGCGAGGTTGGCTCGGCGTGGGTCTTTGCCGAGGTTCTTCCTCGTATGCTGGCCGCTTCTGCGGTGGCGCACGCGTCGTCGAGCGGTGCCGAGGCTGTGCAGGTCTGCCTCCAGCAGGCTCCCTGGGGGGAGGGGGCGAAACTCTGACGGGGAATGCCCACCCTGAGAGCTTCAGCCTGCCTGCGCCTTTGGTCCAGCTTGGTCTGGATTTGCTCCAAAGTCTGACCAAATAGCCCCTCCGTCTCTATTGAGTGGTGGAGAAAAGGCACCTTTTGTCCCTCCGGTAGATCCGTCAGCGTCATCCACAGGTGGCGGATCGCGATGACCACTTCCGCCATGCCTCTGCCCTGAGCCACAGCAGCTGTCCCCATCATGCGGAGCACGAAGTCTGTTGCTCTGTGGGCTTCATCCAGTAAGTCGGCAGCAGCTTGCTTATCCGAGGTTACCTGCAGTTGTTGGAGATTTTCCGCAAGGTAAGCTTGCATCATTGCTGACACGTTCATGGCGCACGCCGCGAGTCCTTGAGCTCTGTAGCACTTCTCGAGAAGAGACGCTGAGGCTCTACAAGCTTTGCTGGGGAGAGTTGGTTTTGTCCCGGATGACTTGGGAGCTAGGTGGGACGCCAGTGTGTCCTCAATCTGAGGCGCGTTGGCTATTCCCACCTCATCCATCCCTTCCACGTCGAGGAACTGTGAGAGAGGAAGGAGCATGGGCGCTCGTGGTTGAGGCCAGGTGCGGGTTAGTTCTGTGAGGAAGTCCGGGAACACGGGCATCCTTTGCCTCGTGGCTGCCTGCATTTTTGAATAAAAGTAGTTCCTTGCCAGCCTCGTGACCTGTTGGCGAGGCGGAGGTTCCAGCCAGGGGATGTGCAACGCGTCCGCTGCTCTGTGGCACAGGTCGAACAGGGCAGGAATGGAGAAGTCAGTTTCAGGGAGCACAGGTACCGGGTCCTGGAGAGGTCCTCTCCCGGATCCTCGATTTCGAGCTCTGGTTCCTCTGCTGAAAATTCGCCCGAGGCTGAGATGGAGATCTCGTCTTCATTCATCATGCCTCTGGTGTCGAACTCGACTGTTAGGTCCACCATGGGAGCGAGCGGGTCAGGGCTGTCGCCCCATTCGACGCGCGTGCTGTCGTGTAGAGCCATGTTCTCGAGCTCCGGGGTCGAAGTGAGGGGCTCCCTGGTGTCTGGGTCCTGTGGTCCAGCTGAGATTCCCATGGCCTTAGCCACGAGATCCACCTGATGCCGCAGCACCGCATCCAGCATCTGGCTGCAGTGTGGGCAAGAGTCGGGCGCGTCCAGAGCTTGTCTTGCATGAAATATACTCAGGCAGACTGGACAGGCCTCATGGGTGTCCGTCGCTGCGAGGGAAAAACCACAGCCGCTGGGACAGGCGCGCGAGGTTGGGCTCGCCGTCCCGTTGGTTTTCCTTGGAAGTCTTGTCTTTCACTTTCCTTTCTCCGGAGGCATGTCTGAGATAAGGCGAGCGAGTCCTTCCAGAATCCTTTTTTTTCTTAGTTCAAGTGTCTCCTCCGTCGTGTCGCTTTCGCTGGCTAGCCCACTAGGATGTTAGCCGGGGTAGCGGTTGTGACGTAGTTATAACACAGTTGATCTAAGCAACCTGTGGAAAGAGGTGAGGAAAAAACTTTGAGGTTATAGAAATAGTACGCAGGGAAAAATTCTCTGTGTGCTCTGTGCAGGGAGCGAGCTCACCTCAGGTTGAGCGATGGAGCAGCAGAGAAGTCCCGCAGAGAGAGGTAGTTCAGGTTTTTGCGAGGTGAAGGGCAAAAAGAGAAAGTTGGAGGGGCGTCAGTCGCTTAAGTATCTAAAGGGCGGTACCTCTGACGTGGGGTGACGCCCCGGCCGTAAAGG